>CAJNIZ010042927.1:28521-48780 GCA_905231905.1 Symbiodinium pilosum
GTTCTCCAGGCGGACCGCGTCCAGTTGCAGCGCTGGCATCGACATGCCGTGGTGTGGAGCAACGTTCGCTCGTGGTGGTTGGAGAATCCAGCATAGCTGCACCTGCCTATGCTGAAGATTCTCCAGCCACCACGAGCGAACGTTGTTCTCCAGGCGGACAGTGTCCAGTCGGTGCGCTGGCATCGACACGCCTTTGCCGTGGTGTCGAGCAACGTTCGCTCGTGGTGGCTGGACAATCGCTAGCATAGCAGCACCTGCATGCAGGTGATTTGGCCATGGTGCACCCGGGCATGGGTCCGGCGCCTGCTGATGACGCTCGTCCCGCAAGCAGGGGACGTTCTCCAGGCGGACCGTGTCCAGTCGGTGCGCTGGCATCGACACGCCTTTGCCATTCGCCATGGCGTCGTTCGCTAGCGGTGGTTGGAGAATCTCCAGCATAGCAGCACTTGCGTGCAGGTGATGCGGCCACCCGGGCACGGGTTCAGCGCCGGCTGACGACGTTCGTCCCGCAAGCAGGGGACGTTCTCCAGGCTTACCGTGTCCAGTCGGTGCGATGACGGCGGACTTTTCGCGAGTGCGCATCGCACATGCCTTTGTTGCTTCGAGCATGCAAAACAAATTGCCCAAGTGACAGACCTCACCTGACCTCAGGATAGCCTGGAAAACGTGCAGAAGATCCAGGCCAGACACAACATGATGAGAATGTCTTGCAACGTTAGCATCATTTCGCTTTTGGGTGTTCTTTTTCTCGTGATTCATACTAAGGGAACTGAGCATTGATTTTCTTATTGAGGGGCTGAAGGACAACGACTTAAGATTCAGGACTGGGAGGCCAAGGGGTTAGAGCTCAGGCTTATGTTGCTAGATGAATTTTTCATGTTTTGATATCAGAGCCCAAAGGACGCGATGGTGTAGTTTGGAGGTTCCCCCCATTTGCGAGCCGCTGCACACAGGACAGTAAAGTATAAGTAGATGTCACAACACCATATGATGAGGGTGCTGCTAGATTTTGGGAACGGTTCCAAATTGTCTGGACATAGTTTTAAGAAGGGCCCCTAGGCTCTTCCATGGAAACACCCACAGTCTGAAGCCTTGTCCCACTTCTTTATACAGGCCTTATACTCAACCCTATCCAAAACCTGTGCGTACCCCCTCGTTTGCCAGAACTTCTTATTCTCATGGAATATCGTCCTCTAAGGCAACACGGAACCCAAATAGCCCCCGTTCAACAGGAACGGTCTGTATAGTTCCTTTTGGGTTTGGATTGTGGTATTTTATTGCATTATAATACTCCGCATATCATCCCAATAGAAGAGCAGTTTTGCAATGTGTTGTCCACTCCTTCAATCCTTGCTAAGGATACACGAGGTAAGTAAAAATCTTAAATTCCAAACCCCATCCCTGTTGCCTAGCTCGTCTATCACGGGTTTCTGTGTTGCTCCGGGGGACTCCAAAGGCTTCTGCTCATGCCTTTGCCGCACTTCGTCGAGACGGCTCAGTAGCTGCTTGTCTGCTGATGTTGTGCTTGGATTAAGGTTTAGGGGTTTAGGGTTTCGGTTTAGACTTTTAGGGCTTCGAGTTTCAGGATTGAGTCTTGGGATCTAGGTTCAGGGCTTCGCTGAATTGCTGTAAGGACTTAAACAATGACATCACGATGGGAGCTATCAACAATCTCTCCTTTTCTTATTGCATTCCTCCGACATCCCCTTTATGTGCTATAGTCTAAGCCCTTTCCCCAGTGTTTAGGCCCCATGCTAGGCTCTTTCTTCAAACTTAACAACGACTGCGACCCGAGGACCTTTTAACTACATGATTGCGAATTGGTCCTAACAATGGGCGGGTTCCCAAAAGCAAGAATGGGAGCCCGCAAAGCCTGTAGTCTGTGTGGAGCTCGTTTGGGGATTTCATGTTAGTTCATTGGTGGAGGGTAGGTTTAGGAGTCTTTCGGCACCTCGAATAATCCAGTGTTTCTCGTGCGTTAAGTTCTAGTGTAGCGACCGAGGCTGCTGTGGAGTTGGTTTTAGGGAGGCGGCTGGTTGTTTGTAGTTCATGTTCATATGGGCTTAATTTAAGGTCTCCCCAACTG
The DNA here is from genome assembly GCA_905231905.1 of Symbiodinium pilosum. NCBI lineage: Eukaryota > Dinophyceae > Suessiales > Symbiodiniaceae > Symbiodinium > Symbiodinium pilosum. The sequence goes on from CAJNIZ010042927.1 coordinate 30,608, forward strand.
GGTGCGCAAGGAATCCCTGTATACACTCACCAAACCCAGAAGAAGAATACAACTCTACTTCGCATAAGCCACCTTCATTACCACAGTGAGGAAGGAGAGGAAGGGTGGGCACAGGGCTCCTTACGGCAATTTGAACGTGAACCTCATTATATTCTCTGAAGAACACTGGATGTTTCCAAGGGATGCTGAGCAACTCTCTAGGCCTCTTGGCAACCGCCTCTTGCAGAGGCACTCAAAAAGTTAAGGTGCGGTACCTACGCTTTAGGGTTTCGGGAAGCCTTGTAAAAGAATTTAAATAGGTAGGAAGGGAGTTTGGGTTACCCATAGGAGTTCTAAGTGTAGAGTACCAAATTTTGTCTTCCGCTGAAATTAGGAAAGGCTGTGGAATTAATTTTATGTTTTCTGTGCCATTGTAGATACGTTAGACCAAGATTTGTGTAGGGCAGCTCAGTGCCGCAGCCCAAGAACAGCAGATGCGCACCCTCTATATGCAACCGTCTGGTAGGAACACCCAGGCTAAAATCAGATTATTTGAGTCTCTTATGAGAAGCACAGATGTCTCGTGACATGCATACCTAGTTCTACCACCTCGCAGCGTGGCCCCCACAAAAACCTAATAGAAGCCTAAATCCTAACATTGGATGCTGCACTCGCCACAGCACAGTCCCCCAACATGTGACCATATTGTACCCTTAATGTAGATGCTATCTCTAACTGTCATAGGGTAGGCAGTGTCCAACCTAAGCCCTTTCAGAGCCCCAGGCAGATTGCCTGACCTGGATGCTTCTCAAAACACTCCTGTACTATAGTGCCCAATATAGAGTAAGAAATTATCCTCCTTTTGGTTCGAGTGGGCGTTAAGAATCAGTTCAACCATCAAATCCCAAACCCCACAGTGCCTGCATTCCGGGAACGCCCCAAGTCTAACTCACCTTATCCTTGGACCCTGCCTTCTGAACCCTACATGTCTCAACAAAACATCTAAAACCGCTGACCAGAATTGTACAGGTTTCCTGGGGACTGCGAAAGTTTGGTGGCGACAGTCGCAGTGCGCAGGACAACCTCTGAGTTGAGATGGGGGTCAGCCGTGTTTCGGGTTTGTATGTATAGGGTTCAGGTCATGAGGTTTGGGCGGGTTTTCTGAGATTTCCGGCTTAGGCACTTAAAACGCAAAAGGGGCTAAAAGAACCATTGTCACCAGAATTTGTAGGGAGGGGATGGAAGCTTGAAGTTCTCACCCGTATACCCCGTGTGTGTGCTTCATGTAACATACCCCAAACCCTTATCCGAGCTAATTCGGACCCTACACCCCAGACCTTCAACCTTAGCTGTTAGCTCTCAATCCAACACCCTGAACCCCGAACCCAAAACCCTAAACCATAAGTGCCCTAAACCCTAAACCACAAGCTCCTGCAGCAGACTCCCTGCCCCGACTTGGAGGTTGGTCTGAAACCAGTTTTGTTCTTTGGGTTTGATACGCTTAAGGGATTTAGGTATGTTGAGGTTCAGGGTTTAGGGTTTGGAGGTTTATAGGGTTTAGGTTCAGGGTTGATGGGGTTTTGGGTTTAGAGTTCGAGAGGTGTGGACTTCTGCGACATTTGATGTGTCTCGGAGACGTTTCGGGCTTAGGCTTTTGGATGCGAGCGTGTAGGGTTTGGGGTTATTTGAGTCAGAGCTCGGGGTCAGAGATGGAGCCTACAGTACAGCTTTTTAGGTTCTAAACCCTGATCCCTGAACCCTAGGGTCAGTGATTTGGGGTTGGGATGTAATGTGTGGAGCCATACAGGGATGGCTCAGGGATCCACTCCCCCACTCCCCCTTCGAGCATCCGTGACAAAACCTTGCCAGACTGACACAATTCCTCCAAGACTCAACTCCGACACTCTATGTTTCAGACAGCAAAGAATGTAGGTGTCACTTATAGACTTTGGGATCCAATGTAGTTTGTTTGGAAACATGGATTTCCAGGATCAGCTTTGAGGTTTCCAGGCAGGGCAGTGAACCTACGAGGTCGGAAGGTTGCATCAAGCAGCGCTTGAAAACTTGCAGGATTCAGCCATCAGCCATTCAGCCAATGGATCATGGAGCCCAACATCCGCATAATTCTCATCAGTGGGTGATTAAGTCGTGAAAGTTCTGGATGGGTAAGTCTCTGGAGCGGGACATCACTCTAGCGCAGTTGTTGGCAGGAGCAGCTGTCACGGGTGCGGCACATCCAGGCCTGTTTCTTTCGCAATATGAGTTTTGTAGCAAGGGCATTATGTGCATCACCTGTTGCAACAAGATGAGACGCCTTATGCACTCTAAACCATGAGAGTGTGGTAAGAGAAGACTGAAAATCATTAAGGAGCGTAAGATATCCGAGTCCCGTTTGAGTAGAAGTTGATTCTGCTTGCTTCTTTTGACCATGGCTTCGCCGTTGAGACTGAGGAGCAAGTTGATGGCAGTCAAATATTTTGTTTCCAGACGGGAGCATCCCGAACAAATGGATCTGCCAGTGTGATTTGCTTCTGGTAGCTACCTTATATAAGTTTATCCTCAAAGGCGGTAAGAAGGCAAGAAGGTACCCCCCCGCCCCCCTCCCCCCCAAAAAGAGGATTACATTAGACCGCCGAGGCAAGGCACAAAAATCGATTTGCTAAAAAAACACAAGCTTCCTTTCAAGCCTGAAACTTGCTGAGCCCTAGGACATTAAGCAGACATTGGGGAATCGTAGTCATCAAACATCCTTGGCATCATTCTGGTTCTTACTCCTAGTACACAGTTAGGGTTGTCTTATTGTTCTTATCATTATTGTACCCTCCACCAAAGTGACACTCATGGCCTTGAACCTTCTGGCATCCCACCCCAAGGAAAACTGACAGCTTGCGAGCTCCGCAAGGGTTATGAAGCTGCATCAGCTTGTAAGTGGAGGTCATGTTGGAACGATTAGGGTCTGCCTGGCAGAGTGCGAAATGTCACAAACTGCATATCATGTAGACTTCCTTAAGAAGCTATATACAGTATCGGAAAACCTTCTGAATTCAAGCCTGATCTTCTGCGAAGGCATCACAGGAAGCCTTCGCAGCCATCCGTGAGGACACAATCGTGGAAAGCAGTAGGGCAGTAGGGTGCTTTCGAAGGAGGAAATCTTGTAATACCTCAAGTATCCCAAGTCCTCAAACTAGCAGTAGTTTATGGACCTTAGGTGCTGCAAGATTTCCTTGGGCTTGCAAATAGGATGACTAAGTTGCCAAGACTCGGTTATTGGACCAATCTATAGGGGTCATGGTGGGAAGGGCGGAGGACTGAGGTTCAGAGCAAGTTTGACAGTTCAGGGGCCCATGCAGTCAACTAGGACCGGAGCTTTTCACGGTTCTCCGGTGCAGCAAGTCTTGAGAAAATCGTCAACCATGCCCTAACACAATATGCCTTTCGTAGATGGTTGCATACCTTCATGTTTATTCGGGCCCAGGACAAAATTCCAAACTTATGTAGAGATTCAATTTCCCTAGACATTGCTGTGGAGGTAGTGGGCCCTGCTTTGAAGGTAGCATGGCACTTATGGTAGTCTCCGTTTCAGGTTTGGGATGCAATGCTGCTTTCAAAGCCGTTTGGGAGCGTTTGTAGGAGTCCACATCTTTCCTTGCGTGTCCTGTACTGATAGAATGCTGGAGACAATTACCTCAGACTTTAGGTTGTGTTTACAGGCTTGAGAGCCTTTAGAGCCCAACTAGGCAGGCATAGACTTTCAAGGATTTACTGCTTTACCCCTCCCTGAACTGCAGAAATGGACCCTGTGCTGGAAGGATGGCTTGATCCTGACTTGGGGCAACCCAGCCTCTAGGCTGCCACAGGGTTTCGGGTTTAGGCTTCAGGTCTCACAGTTTCACGGAGACCTCCGCAACCAGGTGTGCGTGCAAGCATGGTACAGGATTCAGGGCTTGGGGGCTAAAAGATTGAAGGGTTCAAGCTTGGGCGTATCTAGTTGGAGGCGGTTTTCCAGGTTTAGGTAACCAGCGCTCTCCTGCTTGACTTGCCGCATGGAATAAGCCGTATAGCCTCCACCTTCAGGGCTTTAAACAGGCTCAGTTGGTACTATGTGCAAACTTTAAGGCCTGCAGTACAGTCAGGGTTTAGGTGTCAGTTTTCTATTAGATACGGAAATTGTCGATAATGGTTTTTAGTGTTGCTAGTTTATATATTTGGTTTCCAGACTATAACACTATGGGCCATATCGGTCTAGACATTAAACTGCTACGATGTGCAGGCACTGGTTACAGACTCAGAGCCCTTGGAAGTTGATGCTTAAATATACTGTATATGCAGAAGCCTTGCATGGGCAAAGACACGGTAATCAGGACATAAGCATCTGCATGTCCTTAGTTCTGTATGTACATCGAGAGGTACCCAAAATCATCGATTGCTTTTGGGGGGTGTCTAACTGTGGCTGCCGTAGTTGGCGCCCAACTTGAGAAATCGATCTCAAAACAGTCGTTGCAGACCCTTCACTCTTTAGGCCTCATGCTCGGGAGCGCTACTTCCCGGAGACGTAAAGCCTTCAACCCCGAACCATAACCCCAAACTCTGCAGCAAGCTCTCAACATCAAACGCCTGAACGCTCAACCCTTTTGAATATAGGTTAAAAGTTGTCCCCCCTCTTTTGTACGTTGGCTCGAGAACCGCTCAGCAAACCCAGGGCCCCCTACACCCCAGAACCTAGCCCCCCAAAACCACCCTCGTTTCCAACTGAGGCTTCAGGAGGAGACAGCAGCGCTGTGCGGGCGCAGCTGGAGGAAGCAGCGTGTTCGACTGTGGAAGCGGTTGAAAAAGATTCCGCAGTGGGTTGAGAAAGAGAGCTTCCGGATACCGCACCTGAGTAGCATCGTTAAGCGCGTGGACTATAGAGTCACACGCTTCAGGGTTTAGGGCTTACGGTTTGTGCATCTGAGTGCTGGATTAAGGGCGTGGGTCCAGGGCCGATGTCGAAAAGATCATGCTATCCTTTTGGCTGCAGCATGTTTGCTTGAAGAGCATAGTTATTGCCTCAGGTGCAAACCTCCAGGCTCATAGTAGCAGCCTTATATTGCACTTATATGTGCTTATAGTATAAGGCTTTCGTAAGCCTTCTGTATGTAAGGGTATCCACCTCGTAACTCCCCACCTAGCAACATTTCCCTGAGTGAAGCGCGCATTATTCCTGACAATGGCTGCACGCCTTCATCATAGCTAACATAGCAGCTAAAAACAAGAGTAGGAGGGGTTAAGTCCGGAGCTTGTAGGTCAAGCTATATATGTATGTATACATACTTATGCATAACTATGCATAGATGCAAAAGTTGGGGTTAAGCAGTCCAAATTATTAGAACAACGGAGAATCAGATGGGAAAGAAAATGGAACAAGACATGAAAAGTGGCTTATGCGGAAGTATTCCCATCTAATCTGGATGTAACCCGACTATAATGCACCCCAGACTCTACTCTACTTCTTCAGGTCCGTACAGCTGGCGTCTTGCATGCAAGTGGAGCCCTTGAACCTGCAACCCTAAACCCTGAACCCCAACACCCTACCTGAGGATCCCAGAAATTTGCTTTAAGCTTTTCCAAGGCCGTCACCGCCTCCTTCGCGCTGGAGAAATTGGAGGGCAGGCTAGGCTGGCTTGTAATAGGTTTGTACAGGATCCTATGGAGCTACGGATCAGGGTTCGGGGATATCACTGCCCATAATGAGAATCAAATGGAAAAGGATGGAAGCTGGAATTATGTAGGGGTTTATAGGGTGTAGGGTTTGCTAAATTCGGGGTACCTCTGGTGGGGGTAGCAAGTTGGGGGCTTTACATACTGGGTTGCAAATTTATGGAAAACTACCCTGTGCTTCCCCAGCCTACCCCCCGAGCCAAATAGGGTTGAATTAAGGAGTTACATGCCGGCAGACTGGCTGTCAGTCGAAGAACAACTGTTTCGTCATACTGTAGCCCCGTGCCCCTGTAGCTCCAATAGAAGAACCTGTGGGATCTCTTCAGGCGTGTGGGCCTAAGGTATGGCGTACTTCCTGTAGGTGACTCAGGCATTTAGGATTTGGGGTTAGTTTAGGGCTCAATGGCTGTTTGGGTCTTCATGGTTTCAAGAGCTTTTTGTTTTTAGGGGTTCGGGTTCGGGGTGAAAGCTAAGGGTGTTGATATAAGTTTTGAGAGAGGAGGACTTACAGGGCTGCTGGGCTGCCCTGGCATTTCAAGCAAACCTCAAGCCCCTAAACCACATTTTCCTTAGTTCTGTGTCTGAAGAGGCAAGTTGAGCAAACGGGGGATGGGCCTCGGGAGCAGGATGCGGAGTTCAGTGCTTGTGGCCTAGCAAAAGAATTTAGGGTCACGGTGTACGGCTCAGGTTTAAGAGTTTGGGTTCAAGATTTGGGGTCACGGTCTCCGGGAGGGCGCAGCATACCTAGATCCTTTTGACCTCCGGGTTGGTGATGGTTTCCTTACTTCATGGTACATGTTTAGGATCAAACTTCTATTCTGGGCGTGCAACACTTTCAGGGGGCTTCATGCGGCAGGACCTGGGCTCAATAAACTTGTTGGATATGCATAGGCTGCGTAGGTTTCCCATGTTGGTTGAAGTCAACGTTCACTGGGTGGTGGTCCCTGTCACAATGCCGCGAAAATCAAACAAAAGCGATTCACGGTTCTTTGATACCACAATCCTTGGGACTAAGATTCAGCTTTCCTCGCAACCCACCTTGCTCCCTGGGGCCAAGCTGAACAGTAAAGCCCAAACTTCGGCCTAGAGACAAGCCCGGAAACACCAAGCCCCAAGCCCTGAACCTTAAACCGACCTTAGGGTTATAAGCCTGAGGCTCACACCCACACTCAGCTCTAAATCCTAAACCCAAAAAACCTGTGCTGCAAGATTTCCTCCAGAAACCGTAGAAGTACCTCTAATCACTCCCGCCTTAAGCACCACTAAGTTCTAAAACCGAAACAGTGAGTCTTGGCAGGCACGCCGGGCTACGCGCTTTTGGGACTGGCAGCTGGTCCCATCAGGTTTCAGTCCTAGGCATGAAGAAAGATTCTGCGATGTAAAAGGATCTGGTTATATAGGGATTTATAGGGTTTTTGAGGGGGTTAAGACTTAGAGTTGGGGTGCTTAGAGTTATGGGCTCTTGGGGTTCTTGGCGTAAAGTTGCAGAATCTTCGTCATTTAGGGCTCAGGTCTTGGGCTTGAGGTTCAAGATTCGGGGTTCTTTTCCGGAAGTTCGTGCCCTTTCAAGCCCTGCACATCATCAATGCGCACCTTCCCCAAACGCGTACCACGTTGGCTGAAGGTAGCTCGTAATTTGGAGTAACTTGATTTCTCAAGTATACCTAAGCGATGAGTAATAAGCTTTTGCCCACAGATTGCAGCAGCGGGTCACGTCAGGCAGGGTTTATGCTTGCGTTTTGGGTCCTTTATTTTTTGGGAACTGCCACTTCCGAACCCCGATGAAGAGGCCGAGATGGTTTTTAATGTCGATGTTTCTGTACGTACTGTACGTACATCCTCAATTCCAAACCCTAAACACCAAGCCCAACCTTAAACCGTCGGCTTAGTTTGTGAATGGTACATGGATCCTTCCCGCAATTGCAGGCCTCACATCGGGGCTCCATAAAATGATCAGGGCAAATTCATCTTTTGGGGTCATCAATATTGAGACCGAAGCAGCAGAACCTTGTACCGTTTTAAACCTAGGCCTGCGCTCTGGGGCTTGGGGTTTGGGGTATCGAAAGCGCGAGTCTTATTCTGAGCTCAGAAATGACCTTGGCTTGCAAGTCCCTAAATATTCTTAAAGAATAGAGTAGTTTCCGTTATCCTTTCCATTTCTAGATTCCATCAGCCTTATAACTTTTACCCCTAAACTATCATATGTTTTATTTCCTGTTCTGTTCCTTCATTCCTTGCTGAGCAGAGGCAATTCCCGCAATCCTTTCACAATCCCTCATTATCCTCGGGCGTACCTAGCGTAGGGTATTCTGATGCTGAGAAACTCCCATAGTGACCCAGTGGATAGCTGATTCCCCAAGCCACACCTGAGGTTTTACGGCGAGCGCCACCACGATGTCAGGGAGACCTCTGAAGAAGAGGAGGCAGCAGCATCGAGGTTTCTCAAATTCCGAGCCTTTTAAATTCAGGTTTACGGGTTCGAATCACGGTCAGCTGGAGTCTGTCTGACCAATGCAGTAGGGGACTCCCGAAGGGCATTTGAGAACGCCACATACAGAGTGAACCGCAACTCATATAGGCCAGGAGCAGGGGATATTCCAGAGTAATTGGACAGGCACTCACCCAAGCAATGCTGTTGACTAGGGCCGTGTCGGGTTCGCACAAGTTTTTTGTGTTTCCCGGGTTACAGAAGGAATTTGATGCGGTGCAACTGTCATCCTTGGAATAAATTGCGGTTTCTCTTTCTTCTCAAGACCCATCAGGGCATTTACGCTCGGAAAGGGTTTGGGAGTTGGGGTTTGGAGCATGTTAGACAGGAATCGGACAAGGCCATGAAAACTGGGGACCCTCTTGTACATGCTGTTTTGCTCGGGATTTTAGGCCTGGGTTTCAGTCGCTTCGCTTTCCTATTTGAATGGTTGCCAAACTATGTAAATCCTAAGCACTTTAAGGGACTCCCAAAAACCCATTAAGCTGCGCAGGTGCCTGTGACTGAGTGGATTTCCCAGCCGTCGGCCCTGATAAAGCCACTCGTCGAGGCGCCAATCGCTAGGGTGTAGGGTCTCTGAAGGGTTTTAGGGTTGTATTTTTGAGTTTAGGGATCCTTTTAAGGAAGTTTGGGGACTATACAGTGGTTCAGGCCTTGAAGGATTTTAGGCTTTGCTGGTGGAAGCGACTTCAAAACCTACGGATGCAAATCCCAAAGTGGGTAACCTTTGTAGACTTTAGGGCCCAAAGCAGGCATTGTCTCCCGACTTGGGGCCAAAGGAAGATGCTGCAAGCCCGCCGTGGATTTTGGTCCGAGGTTCCTTGTGTACCTATGGTATAATGTGCCGCGAATAGACCTCCAATTGGTATTGGTAATCGTCCAGGTTTTCCGGCACCGCAATTTTGTAAACGCCTATTATCAGCAAGTTTATGTTTCATTTCCGTGTTTCCCTGTCGTTCTCCATTATTTGTCATTGCAGGTTGCACGGCGCGGGGCCATAGGGAATCCTAGAAAATCAACTTGACAGTGAAATGGAAAAGTGGGCTCAAAGATGTGTAAATACATACCTCTATATAAAGGGTTTTGAGGTTTTAGGGGTTTAGGGGGTGGAGGGTTCGATTTTAGGGTGCATGTATGTGCATGTTTTAGGTTCTTAGGGTTCAGGGTGTTGGGGTACGGTAAGAGCTTCACATTTTTGGGCGTCAGGCTTTGAGGGTGTAGAGAATTCAGCCTTCGCATGTAAGGGATCAGGGGTAGAAGGTGTTGAATTCCGTTTTGCGGATTGGAAGAAGGAGGCCCTGTAACAACAAGTGGCATTTCAGAAGGGGCCTATACACGCTTCCTTGTTACTTGGGGGAGGGCATAGGGGCACTATTGCGGGTTTCCCTGCCGCAAAACTAAGATGAAACCCAATAAGAACCACTATTGAAACAAAACTAGTCTAGGTAGGGCCCCTTTTTGGATTTCATGTTAGTCTGGGGGAGAGCCTTGGCTGCTCATTATACCTGCTCAGGCTTTCCTTGTAATAATCACACGTGCGCATACCAGGAACCTTCTTACTATAGAACTTTCACAACGTTGGATACAGCCTTGCTTGGAGGTTCATGGGTAGCTGTACAAGGGGCTGTAAGTAGGATCTCCACAGTTACAACTTTTAACAGGATAGCTAGATTCCTATAATCCCAATCAAAGCTACCCGTGAACCTCCAAGTGTGGCGGGCTTAGGGTGCAGGTTTTACGACTCCAAAGCCTAAGCCTGTTGAGCACGGTCTGGCAACACAAGATGTCAAAATGTAGATGGATGTAGGCCCCCCCTTTTTACTTTCGCTGTCGTACTGATGGAGCAAGACCGCCCCCACCCACCCTTCCAAAAAACAACAGTGATAACAATAAAAGTAAGAATAAAGTTGAGAACGCCCCGGCCCGCCCTAAAAAAACTACCCGAACGAAGTTTACAAGATTTGAGAGCTAAATTCCTTTGGGATTTCTGTCTATGTAAAATACCAGGACCACATTGGACTCTAAACTTCATGAAGTACACATTGTTGACATTGGGCTTCTTGGAGCCCTAGGGATTGTCATGACTCCCAACCTAGTTGAGCTGGACTGAGAACCCTTAAAACCCTTGACTCCTCAGCCTAGTCCAGAGCCTCACACGCCTTTCTGACCTGGCCCGAAATCGGTTAGGAATGTGTTAGGGTTTAGAACTTGGGGATGTTACCCCGAATGACTGAAAACTAAAGAGGATAAGCAAATTAGAAATGTGCTATCGTTGGTGAAAGAAGTTTGAGGTTTTGAGGGTTTAGGGTCCTCAGTTCCTGTGATTAAATAGGGACCTCATACTATAGGTCGTACAAGATTTCCTCCATGAACAGCTGCCACAAGACGGCGCAAGTACTTTTGCTCGCACAAGCCTAGATCAGATGTCATTCGTGGAAAGGTCCGTATTGGGGAAGCTACTGGACGATCACCGGCAGAAACAACGTTTTCCCTCCAATGTGTTTAAATGAGCGTGACGGATTTGCCTTGCGAGTTCCAAAGTATAGCTTCAAACGAGTAGATTAGGGTCCTATTGGTGTATGCCAAAGCTTGCAATGAAGCACAGCCCCTCTCTTCCAGATCCTGATGCGCACGCGAACCCAGAAGCCGAGGCCAAAACGAGCTATATTGCAGATTCCGGCTACACAGGTCTTTACTCTCTACCCAACCTGAAGGCCTCAAGGTTCCCGATTTCCCGCTGAAGAGGGTTCTAACTGCTCGTATCAGAGGCTCATGATTTCAAACTTGCTTAGACCGTACCTAATCTCTCAGTTCCTGAGTTCCTGAAGGCATTACGGCCCCACTGCGGAAAGACGATCCTCGAGCCACTAGATCGATGACAGCAGCATTTTAGTCATTTTGTAAAGAGTATCTGGGTCTCATATTTAGGGCGCAGGACTCAAAATGAACCCAACCGCAGCTACATTTCAATTATGACCATTTGAGGGGTTGCAGGAGGATTCTAACTGCAGTCAAAATAGAGTTTAAAAGCACCATGAGACTCCACGTAGTAGCCAGTCAAGGCGGCTCATGGCCTTCCAGTTGATGCACCGAATCCTGAATTCAATTCCCAACCCCCTCACCCCCTAAGGTTGAATATTCCTTTGCATAGTGAGGGCCACATTTCATGTCAGGGAGGGGGTGGAGAGTACTATCAATATGGGGGGTTTAAAAGCCCTTCATCATGTTCAGCAGTCAGCGCACTCAAGCCCAAGAAGTGTTGTTCCGTCAACAGTCTCACAAGAAGGTTTGCCAAACTTCGTTTACCTGTGTGCGTAGATCAAAGACTCTATTGTTTCATGTTGTTTCATGGTGCCCCCCGTACCTAAGGTCTAGGAAGACGGGAAAAGTGGCATAAATACTCCTACTGCAAATGCCCGAATAGCTGCCAACAGTATGGTCCTAGATTCCTTGCATAACTGTGGTAATTTTTCGGTACTTTACACAGACTTTGCAACTTCAACGCATACCTGCAGGCCGAGCTTCGTGAGTTTCGCCTAATTTCCTGAAAACAACCCACAAGAAGCTCACTAAAATTCTCCGCAGAAATTTCTCTGGTATGCTTAGGGTCCTGAGGGTACCATTTTTTTGAGAAACTTTACTGCTAAGCAAGCCGCGGCCAGGGTTTTTCCCGGCCTGCGTAGATGAAAGCTTGAACATGGCCGCCTAGCATATATCATATATATATAGTCATATAGAGACTGAATTGAGAACCCCCTTTCTTTCGTGCAGAGGATGGGCTGCGGGGACAGCTCGCTCTCACAACAGCTCTACGATGAGCTAGGCGCATTGGGGAGGGTTTCCTAAATTCCGTGTAGCATGGGCCGTTGATTCAATGCTGCACTTCCTAGGTCGTCCTTTGGGGGACAGCTGAGCAGCTTTTTTTTAGGTCTGTGAGGGCTATGATGAACTTGATTCTGCCAGACAGAGTGCTCGCGCAGCCTCTGACCTGCAGGGCGTAAGTTTCGCGTAGGCACGTAGAATAGTCTTGTTCGCGTAGTCCGCGTAGTTTGTATGTTTTTCAATCAAGAAGAGGTTTGTGCTGCATAGACTTGTCTGTAGCCCAGGAATGCCACGTAGTCCGCGTAGGCAGCACGATAGTAAGAGTGTGTTCGCAAAATCAATGCTCGGCTGCTTCCTTCCCAAAGGATCTTGAAAGAGAAACAGGAGCCTGGTCGCTGCGAAGATGCTTCATCACACAGACAGCAGCGCATCAACGCTTTGCTGTGGAACATGGTGCACATGATGAGCAACGGGCAGGTCAACAGCAGCTCCAGGCTGCATTTCCTATGTTATACAGCCACATGTCGTTCAAAAAACATGGGCAGTGAACCTCAAGTTGCTGTCCGCCAAGACCCCTCAAATGCTGGGAAAACAGCGCACCAGACGCATTTGGCTGCTGCTCTCTTGGCTGCTTTGCCCAACAACGCTGCAGCCATGAGTTGCCAAAACGAGGAGTCTAACCTAGATACCTGGAACATACACAGCGAGGTCATCCTTGTACGAGGGACCCAGTAATGGACCCCTAAGTTATGATCAGGGGTGTGGGGTTCTCCCCAAACACGACTCAATCTGGGTCTCTTTTTTGTGGGGTATGAAGCCTACCCCAAACCAGAAACCAGCTAGGGCCAGGGCTCCAACCACTCCCTGAAGCTTGAAATAATGATTCCTCAGAGCCCCAAGCGCTCTAGTCCCCACCCTAAGTTCTTGCATTTAAATTTTGCCAAACCGTAGCCCCTAAAGCACAATCTTCCCCCACGAGCCCGGGGCAGTCTTAGGAGCCTTCTATTTTCGGCCCTACGCTCCTAAGCCCTCAGCATCCTCAGCCTAAACTTCGAGGTCCAAAAGCCACCCCTAGGCAGACCCCAAGACCAAACCCAAAGCTCAAAAGCCTAATCAAATCCCTTGCCCCTCAACTCCTGGGTGATAAGTAGGGAATGCAGAAGTACTTTACAATAATCGCCAACTAGATCTTAAACCCCAAGCCTCCTAAACCCTAAACCCTAGACCCTCAACCCTGAATAATCAGCAGTTCGATTTTCGTTTCAATCACAAAGCAATCAACGCAGGGGGTTCCTTTGTGGCCGTGGACATTTCAGCAGCTGCTCTGAGTCGTGCGGCGGCGCGTGCGGAAGGAAGGCGCACAGGAAGGTTGTAGGGTTTGGGGGGCTAAGGGCTTAGTAGGTCACGAGGTTGGAGATTTAGGTTTGAGGGACTAGCCTGACTGACCCTCTTCAGCATCTCCGCCTTGCCAGGGTTCCTATGGTTTAATAAGTATTGGGTCATGCCAGACTTCGTCCATCAACAGCATGGGTCGCCAAGGCTTTCGGCATAGAGTATGTGCTTCAGGTTCATGTGCTGGCAGTATTCCAGGTTCATAACCCTAAACCCTTGATAGCCCCTTCACCTTGAAGTAGCCTAAGCCTCAAGCAAAGCCCGAAAGCCGGTATCACAAATTTCGAGCCACCAATTCGAATTCAAATCCTGCGTTCGAAGCCCCAAATCAAATCCGAAGTCCTAAGTCTTAAGCGCCAACTCTTAAGCCTCAAGCCCGAAATCCCAATCGCTAGGCCTTCAGAACTCCAACACTCTAAACCCGAAGCCCCAACTTCTAACCCTAGGCCCTTGAACGTAAGCCCTAAACTCTAAATTCTCCATCCCTTAGCCCTACACCACTTTACCCTATAAACCCTTGCACCCTACACCCGCTCAAACAAAGACCCGAGAGGCCCGGCCTGAGCTTTGCCATTGCAGATGCAACGAACCTGGGCCTAGGCCTCAGAAGTGGTTCAAATTATTCATAGGATTTTGGGTTTATTGGGGTCGGTCAGGAGAAGGCCGTTTGATTTCTGAAAACTGTTTGGCAACATTCGGTCAAGTAGGCAACATAGAGGGCAAACATCTAAGAGCTGGCAGGCTGGTGCAAAGAGATGGTTAGGTCGTAGGTCAATAGTTCGTGGTATTGTTATGAACCCGTGTGAAGTATGTTCGGGGTTGAAGGTTTACGTTTGGATTAATATAGGGATATATATATATACATACATATACAGACCGGTATCGGGATCCCTCATCCTTTGTGTGATACCGTATGAGTATGAGGGATTCTCAGAAACTGGTTGCCTCTTTTTGTGCGGGCTGCTATTGAGAGTTTGTAGCGTGGATCTAACTATTAGATACGTGCAGGGCTCTCGGCGGTGTTCACGCTACACCCACAACCATCTGGCCATGAGAGCCCTTATGTGGCATGGACCTTTAGGTACAAGGTGAACCTTCTCTCTGTTTTACTATTCGAAGACAACCTAGAGCACATCACGAGGGTCTGCTTTTTACCATGGGGTCAAAAGGACTAAGACCCATGATTGCAAATGCCAGTGCTATGCTCTTGTGCTGGCGAGATGCCATGCACTCTCTGCAAAAGGCCGCCTTACGCTTCTACATTCAGTGAATGCTCTGCCAAAGGAAGCCAGCTGCTTCTAGTGAAGCGCAAGGGCATTCTCAAGATTGCTAGCTAGAGGCCTTTGACAATGTCTCAGGGTGTGCAAGACTATGGTCGATCATTGCAAATGCCAATGCGAGGAACTATGATTTATAAGCTGCCGGGAAGCATTTGCTGGACACAAGCAAATCAAACCAGCAGGTTTTAAAGGTGTCAGGTCTAAACCTGTACGTCACGCTGATGCGGGACCATCAAGGAGTTGCAGGCTGATACGGGATATTCCAAATTCAGTTATTTTCATTTTTGTGCGAGGTAATCAATGGGTTTCCTGCCAGTGCAGCCAAGGAAATGCCAGTGATTTCCAGAAAACGAAGGGATCTATCTCTATATCAGAGAGTCAAGGCATTTCATTCAGCATAGGCCTCCTTGCCTGAGAAATAATGTCAACCCGAGGCTTCTACTTGCATAACCCCTTTGTAATTCCCGCTTTCCTCACTACGGGATCTAATTTGTGGGATCCCTTTAGGTGTCCTGGCATTGCAAGTACGCTGTTTATGAGTGCCTACTCTGAAACTCGCAGGACTGGCCGCTGGCTTTGTGCGGTGCTTTGGGGGTAAGCCCTCAACTTCTAAACCCTTCAAGCCTTGAACCCTCAAACCCTATACCCTCAGACCCTAAGCCTTAAGATCCTAAAGCTGTAAGTCCTAAACCTTCAAACCCTAAATCCCTCAAACCCCAAACTTGTAGAGTCCGAAAAAATCACACCCTAACTCCCATTTCTGAAGTCCTGGGCCTGCTCAAGGTCATGTCTTTCAAAACGAGACACTGGGCGCCGTAGTGGACAAGGGCCTCGCAGATACCTTGTGTCGTGCCTGAGGTTTGCTCCTATGTTTCGGAAAAAATGCGTTGTTTAGGTTGAGCTTAGGACATAGGATCGAGGGTTTAGGGCGTAGGGCTTAGTGTTTTAGTTTTGCCCTCGGGTTATGCGTCGAAGCTTCATGGACCACCACAAGAAGCCCTACGGGACCTTGGTTGTGATATCGTGGTGATTATGCGGAAACTTCTCAAGGGTACGGGTACGACCTCAAGAGTGCAACCCTGGATCCCTTGTCTTGGAGGAATCCAGTGTTGACATGGCTTTCAGCCAGCCTTCCCTTATAACCTTATTCAGTATTTGAGGAACCTATATACAAGTCCAGCTAGCGGGATTATATATTTGGTCGTAAGCCCAGTCAGAAGTGGTTACTATACGGGCCTAGGGGATTTCGTAGGATGTATAGGGTTGACAGTTTAGGCCTGCATTCTTGAGTTGCGGCCTGTTTGGGTCTATTGGAGGGTTTGGGTTTGGGGACCTTCTGTTAAAGGGGACCATATCAAACCCATCATTGGCTCCAATGCATTTGTGGAACGCTTGAAGCTACCCTTGGGGGTTTAGGGTTTGGCGGTCCTAAGGTATGGAACCCTGCTAGAATATACTTTCAGTTTCAATCATCGGAGACTTGTATGGATCAGGGTTTCGGGCTGATGGTCCATTATGAGTTCTCCTAACCCCCTACCCTATGTTGCCCCCCTCCGGGTTCCCCGATCACAAACCTGAGTTAGCCCTCAATAACCCCAAACAAGGCAGAATGTGAACCCTCAGTATGAATTCTCAACCTTACTACTTAAACCCTAAACATTTAGCATCTGCACAGAGGATTTCGCGCTGCAAACGGCGCCCCCAGAGTATTTTGGAAATTCGTACGCGAGAGTCCGGAGATTTCGACTATGCTGTTCAGGTTCTTGTATTGGCTTTTAGTGGCGAAGGCGCCGGGGACCTGAAGTCAGAATATGGCTGAGCTCGTATATTTGGTGCCAAAATTGTGAGACGCTAAACAAAAAATATCCTGCCATGTTTGGCATCCCTACGCTAGGCCAATTCTTTGTATCTGAAGCAGCTACAGGGGGGAGCAACCATGTAGGGACCTTACAGAAGCCATATACACCCCTCATACAACTCGCCTGGTCACAACACATCCCTGACAACGATAAGATTCCCGATCTTAGAGGCAATTTCGGGCGCGGACGCGCGAATCGCGAGCTCTCCGGCGTGCTTTGTTCGCCGATCCCCAGCTGCTTTTGAGAGATTTGAGGCAGAGTATCTGGTTGTTTGTAGGGGTTGGCGCTCAGTGATTTGGGTTTACGGGTGCGGGATTGATATTCTATTCCGGGGTGTACTGAGCGATCTAGAATCTGCTTTAGGAAGAATGGCGAGAGGATGTGTTGGGTGCCTACCGTGGCAGACCATGAAAAATTGACTCTTCACTTGTGCAAAGCCGTGAACAACTGGCTCAACACTTGTACAAAGCCGTGCCTGCAGAGCCTGGGGGTGCTCATTGGGTCATAGGCCCTGACATATGGGGTGTTCTAGGATTCAGGTTTGACCGGGGGTTGGGGTTAAGGGTTGCTTGGAAACTGCCAGCTAACATAGGGAGATATCAGAAAGGTTTGCGTACCCATTGATCAGGTGTTGGGGTTTTAATTCTGGTTGAGGATTTGGGGTTTAGGGAGTGCTGGATCCAGTGCTTCCACGTCGAAGATTTATGTAAGTCCCGTTAGATCCACTAGTACTGAAGCATGGAGACCTTCAGGGCGCTAAGATGGAATTCATTTTAAGGGAGCCGTGCGTATACCAACAAAGGCATACGCCTAGTTTGCCGTACCCCCAGCGAGGCCTGAAATCCAAAGGCGAGACCAATATTCCCTAAAGCCTGAACCACAGCCTTGAAATCTATGCTGACCTGAGGAGGTCTACCGAATTCTTGCCCCCGGAGGAGTCTACGCTATGGCGACGCCAAAGGCGCATATCAAGCGTGCATTCTATAGTATTCTATGGTGAAAATAACTGCTCCTGCCAGGAATCTTTACGTGTTCCTAACCACGGCCTGTACAACCACCATTCGGGTTCCACCTTAATTGACTGATTAAAGCGAACTAAGGGAATACACGGGGATGGTTAGGAGAACCCATGATATTTGGGCCCATTCCAGTGCCCAAGTCTTGGCGTTTTGGGGGCGCCCCCGAAAGCGCAGGTGCGTCCTCAGTACCTTCACACGGTCGATTGGGACGACGCACCTCAGCAAAGTTGCTCGAAAGCTTCATATATTCCCCTACCAACCTCCCCCATACTTGCCCCGCAAATGGTGCTATCTGCTAGCCTGAGTTGGCCCTAACTATTTTCAATAAATTAAGTAATCCCAAGTAAAGGGCAACCTAGGAGATGTACAGGAAATCTATTCTGTACGAAGAGGGCTTGAGGTCTTGAAGATGTCCGGTGATGAACTCTGTCTGCTAGTACCCCTGGTGCAGGGTTTAGACAAGCTTCTGGTTCGCTCTTCGCGTACAACAGACTAATGCAACGGAGCTTTTTCGCCACACCAGCACGTGCATCCACACGGAAAAGCCAACGTTCAACAGCCAACGCCCCGTCCCAGGTTTGACTTCCAGAACCTTAAGTGGAGGGCTCTTTCATCAACATCATCTCAACCAGCTCTT
>CAJNIZ010042927.1:48880-84306 GCA_905231905.1 Symbiodinium pilosum
ATCAACATCATCTCAACCAGCTCTTGGCTCATGGGTACATGTACCTGTGCTTATAGGTAGGATATCGATACTCATAACTGGCTTAGAGTACGTCTAGCCTCACTTATAAGTAAGTAGTTTGCAGGATTCATAGGCCTTCACGGGACCATGTTGGCTTGTTATTGAAATTAAGGGTCCTTTGAGTCCTTGCTAGCTCCCCATAATAAAGATAAGTATATTTTGGGGTTCACATTGGGATCCTTTTATTTTGGAAAACTACCAAACCTTTCAGGGAGAGGTGCGAAGAATTGCATGTGCCCGATTCCAGTCTAGGGTTGATTCTCAGCGCTTCTGCAAAGCAGCTCGGGCGAAAAACAATTCGGTTCTGGTAAGGAAACGGTATTTTGACAGACCCCATTCTAGGCATGTTGCTAATGCAGTTAGTCAATTTCTCAAAAAGGAGTTTTGGATCCGTAGTTTGGACCTCTTTATGCACTAAAGCCCTGGAAGGAAGATGCGGACATCTTTTCAAAGTATCCCGAAAAGGAAACCAAATATAACCTGCACAAATCCCTAGAGCCGCTTCTACGGGTGTTCTCAACTTGAAAAATCTCAAATCTGGCACAAGCCAAAGGTACAGACCATCCTACTCAAGGAGCCACAGGGGCTCTTGCCGAAGACTTGGTAAGGACTTCTGGGAACTGAGGCCCTTTTCAGGTGTTTGTGAGGGTAGACAAGGATATGGATTTGGTCAAAAAGGTGGTCCCATCATGGGTGCCAAAAATATCCGGGGCTGCAGTATACCAGGGACCCAGGAAGAGACCAATTTTGACCCCCATCATATATAGAGGCGCATACATATACATGATTGTATGTATACAAATCAAAAGGCTAGCCGCATGGATAACCAAAACTGAGGTATCTCTTGCCCAACTTGTACTTACCGAGTCTAGGGCACGGGTGGGTTCGGTGGCTCTAGAACGAAGAGTGTAATGGTAAAGTTTGACTGGAGAGTTGTTGTGAGGGTTCAAGGCTCAGTGCGGGTTTGCTTTGATATTTCAATTTGGGGTATTTGTCAAGGTCATCCCTAAAAACCCGAATAATCCCTGGTTGTCCCCATAAATCCCTTGGGATCACTAAATGGACCCGCTGTTGACGGGTCCAAGGGGCACGATCTATAAGGTTTCACTGTTCACTATAGATCTGAGGAACGGAGACCCTCATGCAAGGGTACCCACCTGGTAACTTCCACCAGAAAGTTCCCTAAGTAAGCCCTGCGTCCCAAGCTCCGAGCGTTAAACCGAGATGGATTAACGCGGGACTTCGGAACCTCATTTCATACAGTGCCCTAAATAAGTATCAATATCGTGGCCCAGGTTCCTGATTTGATTGACGATTCGTGAATTGTCTCGGCAATTAGTCTTTCAGGCTTCTACATGAGCACCCTTTCAAAAGACAGCAGTCTTCACAGTGAAGCTGCAACCCGAACCCTACACCTTGTGGTTTGTGTGCCCCTCCCCTCGATCCCCATCCGAATCCCTAAGCGCGATCATATACTTCAATCCTCAAAGTTTGTCAAACCAAAGCCCTATAACCGCCAGAGCCCTGCCAGCATACACCCCGAAACCCCTAACCCTGTAGCCTGAACGACGAGCAAGTTAGTTTTACCCAGGCTCGAGCCCTAAACCCTAAAACGTTACAGTGGGTGATTCAGCCAGCAACCTTTTCAAGTCAAGTTGAAGGTAAAGTACCTCTTATGGATTCGATATTGTCTCAGGGTCGTCAAGAGATTGGCTGCTGCTAGTTCATCCAAATGGCAAGCACGCTCTACTGGTCCCACGCATGCTGCTATGAGGCAGAGGCCAGCAACCGCAGTTAACTGTTTGAGAGAGAATGTTTACCCGCAGCTTCAACATGCACACGTGGATGGAGCCATTGCGGAATGATTTGACCAGTGATGATCAAAACGAGTCCTATTCAGTGGGCGCTCATCAATTCAGGGGTGTCACGAAGGCATCACTCGAGAGTACTTTGCGAATGCAAGCGTATCAAAGCAGAACATGCATTACAGAAAAAGGACTTTTTATGTACGTCTGCCCCTAAGTCCATTCCCCAAACCCTCGACCCCCAATATATACAAGAATATATATATATATATGTATATATATATATATTGTGTCAATTCCCGAATCCCAGACCTGGGAGCTCAGGTTCGACCTCGCAAGCCGTGGGGATCCGGCCGCGACCGCACCTTGTGCTTCTGCGCAGCCCGGCAGAACTGGTCCCCAAAGACGTCAGGGTTCGGGGGTTAGGGTTTAGGGTTTGGGGTTCAGTGCTTAGGGTTTAGGTTTTGGGGTTTAGGGGTAGGGTCGGGTTTAGGGTTAGGAGCATGATGTTCAGGGCTTGATTTGCAGTAGAACCCATTTATTGACTGGTGTTGAAACAATATTTAGGCGGGTAGCTTGCCCCATATAAGCCTTGCAAAGCCCTTGTACCCTCCTAATTAAGTCTCCTCATATCAGCTTTGCAAAATCCTTATCTAGAGGTACGCACCTGGTTACTCCCCACTTGAAAGTCCTTAAGCGGGGGAGGGAATGTTGGTATTATTACCGGTTGAAGGGTACATGTGCACATTGTATCAAGATGCTTCAGGAATCCACACCCTCACTCCCTCTCAAGCGCCAGTAAGTCTAGAGCAATCTAGGGTTCAGGCTTGTTCTGGGTTGAGGGGAATGGGATCGACAGTGGGAACAAGGCAATGGAGTATGAGCTTTTCCCTTGCGACGCTAGGGATAAACACAATAATATATGGGCAGCACAAGGAGATTATGGGTAGCTTAGTTGCGGACTATATCGGGATGTTTTGGAGACTCTCGTATTGCAAAGTTGCTGAGGACTTGACCTTTTGTCAATTTGATCACGCCACACTGGTAAAGGCTCATGCCCGGCCATTTCCAACGTTATGCCTGTGATCGCCGGGTTTTGCGCATGAGCTATTGCCAGTATTAAGCCTACCAAGGGACCATTAAGGTAATATACCCCCAAGTAGGAACCCATGTCCTTTTCATTATAAGGGCGATATTGACTGTAACTCACATGATGCTCAACTTACTGCTATTCTGCACAGTCGACAAGAGTTATTGTCGGCTCGCACAAGTAGTTCCGAATTTCTTGCACAAAGCTTGATGTAGGTATCTGAGCAACAAAACTTCGTGTTCGCCCACAACTAAGGACTTTCTAGGATTATACCAAAACCTCAAATAGCAACCCCCACCCTACGCGGTCCCTACTGTTGCGACTGTAGTCACATCATGACCATGAGGAAGGTCCTGTAGAAAACATATATGAACTATGCGTATTATAACGCTACGGTTAAGTCCTATAAAGCCTAACCTCCAAACTCTGAAACTTGAACCTGATGCCTTAGCCGCTGAAATTCAAAGCTTACATGCCCCCTAGCTTCTTGGCTACGCCCATGAGAATGTAATTTTCTCTGGCAGGTATTTGCATCTTTGCCGAAAGCCGCTGTTTGACCTTGGATTTGGTGACGAGCTGGCATCTGCAAAACGAAGCGCTTCAAAGAAAACTTTCTTCTGCTATCGTGGCTCATGTTTTTGAACTACTCCCTCTGCTACAGTGTCTTCTGCCGCAAATGTCACTGCTACTGCTACGGGTACTGCTGCTGCCACCACCAACAGTACCGGACATCGTAAGTTTAGTAGTGCTACTGCTAGTAGCATGGCAGGACCGGAATGGCTCTCAGCATGGCTGTTCTTTCAGTAGTCATACATACACGCAGTCATACCGTTTTGACTTCAGCTGAAAGATGGTGCCCGTGACGTCCAGTACAGTCACTACCATGACTATGATCCTCCTCCTACTGTTGCAGCTGCTTCTGCTACGTTATATTCAGTCTTGGCTCTCTCCAGCCTTGCTGCGAAAGAACGCCTGGAATTCCAAGTAGCTGCGACTTCATGCCCAGAATTTGGCTAAGAGTTAGGGAAGACCCTCCTGTCATGGGTTTCCCTACTGCCCGGCCTGTACTGATTATCCTTAATTTCATAACCGTGATTATGGGGGAACCTAGTGGAGGTTCTATACTGGGGTAGGAGGTTATGATGGTTATGACACTGTATCCTGGGCCTCTGCAACCTAAAGCCTACAGCACTAAACCCATCAAACCTCAGACCCGGATTGCTACCTACTGCTTAGTAGGGAATGAGGGAATGGATGCTTTTATAGTAGCCCCTATCGTAAAATGGTGCCTATTTAATCTGATTATTCGAGTCCTTAAGCAAGTTCCTCTTACTGATATCGCCTATTTGACCTTATTGTGGTTACCAAGAAAGACTCGATTTCAAGCAAATCCCTTGTGAGTTTAGACTGTAGGATAGAGGGTTCAGAGTTTAGGTTGAGGGCCTGTGTCTAGGGTTTTAAGGTTTAGGTCTAGGTTCATGGTTAGGGAGGTAAGGTTTGTGGTTTCATCGCCGTTCTGGGATTGTGCATGAGGCTTTTTGTCTCTTAATTCCAGTCATTGCTTTTGCAGAGATCTTATAAGACGAAATCTTTGATACCTTCTGAGCTAAGAGTAAGGCCCTTGACTCCTCTATCCAGAAGTACGCAAGCAAAAGCACGCTATCATGAATCGCCTTACTGATGCTTAGGCGGGAGCGGGGAGAGAAGATGACTACTCCCAAATCCACGCCACTAGCACTTTGTGAATGTGCCTCTGACACGAGTTCAGGCAAGTACTGTGGAAGCCTGAGTAACTACCAACATGTGCAATTAGCATAAGATGTCCCAAACCCCACTTGAATTATTTTTCCTGTTGGTTGCTCCCATATCTTTGTATCCACTACAAAATCCAATGAGGAATGACAATTAGATGTTAACAATGGCTTGAAGAACTATTTGTCCAATAGTCTGGCAAGATTGTCAAGATACCGCTACATGGTTCGCATTATACCTACTCAAGCCAGAAATAGACTACCGTTGACATTGTTGAGTACCCCTACCATTGCGGGCAGGTGTTCGGGGCAGACGGCGAAGGCCAAGACACAGGGTCATTCAAGTAAAGGCTTTGCACAAGTTATACGAATAACAGTTCGAGCAACTATAAGAAATACAACAGTTATAACGGCAGGTAGTAGTTAACTAGTCAAAAGCATAGTGTTTCCTAATATACCTACCTAGTTCTGACTTGCAGTCAGCAGTCAAGCCGCGTCCAGTGACTGTGGGTCCAGGATGCATGCGCACTCAAGGGCCCCTATGCAGTTTTTTGTGGCTTGTTTTATTTCTTCATGGATTAGACGAGTATACCACCCAAAAAAGAGCGACACAAGACCCCTGGCGTGCAGCCCAAGCCTCATTTGACTAGTGTTGGATTTGGGGATGCTGTAGTCCCCAATATAGATTAAGAGTGTTTTTCTCCTTTGGGTCATAGTACTTTCTGCAAAGAAGAGCTTCATACTTGGTTTAACTACCAGAAAAAAGCGACTCAACTGCACATTTCAGCATTGCTCCTCCAATGGGCAGGAACAAGTACAACTCTGCATGTTGGGCAAGCTGTCTAGCTGAGCTCACCAGGAAAGTGCCTACAACTGGTTTCTTCACCACGTAATTACACGCTTTGCAGTCTCAGTTTTGACCTTCAAACTGAGGGTTATATGTTTACACCCTCACGCCCCAATAGTAGACAATGTGGAAACCTTGATGATTGATCATTGCCAATAATATCCCCGCATAAGCCTTTGGTACATATTCGTAGAATATACTTCAGAAGCCCATTCTCATTAAAGAGGCTTGAATAATTATCAATATTCTGGTCCTAGATTCCGTGTGTATCCATGCCACAGGGTACCTCGAGCAGACGTCTACATGATACTGGTAATTCTGCAGGCGTGTACATTACGCCCCCTCGACATACTTCCAGAAACGTGCGAGGTGGCGAAGGCGGTTCCCTAACTGCCCAGGACTGCGCCCGGGTCCACGAGAAAGCAGACCAGTGACAGTTAGACAATATGTATAGTTGAGGTACATTTAGCGCGTATGTTAACCCAATTACATACTGTTCCTGGCAGTACCAAAGGGGTAATATAAAAGACTCCATGATGACCAAGAATGGAGAGACTAACGGGCAACCACTGGTAAACTCTATAAATGCCGAAGCCCAAAATGGACCCCAACATACTTTAATCCTTGTTTGCAGGGACCCCCACAAGGTTCAATTTCCGCAAAACTGCATGGAGGCGCTTATAATAGGGATGCTGACTGGCTCAGGTTTGCTTGTGGGCTGCAGGGGCACTTGGAGGCTACACCCTGAACCCTAAACCTAATCTATAAGTGAGGCTATAGGCCCCTAGGTTTCTGAAATAGATAGTAGCGTTATCCTTGGTGGAGTCGAATGTAGAAACTTCAAAAGGTTCGAAATTATCCCGTGCCCTGAAACCCTATATAAGTGATTTAGGCCGCTGCCTTGGTAGATCCAGGATTTGTGAGGCTTCAGTGCGGTCTGTTTTTTCGGATGCCATCGCGATACTCCGGGTAGATAAGGGGGGTTCCAAAAGACCGCAGAAGTGCATATGAATCTGCCCGTTTTTATGGAAACTGCAGCAATGTAATTAGCGTCTTGAAACGGATTTCGGCTTGCTCCCTGAGATGTTATTTGATTAAAGTCCATGTGTTTGGCCGCATAAGAACTTGAGTCATGGCAATTTGTTCAGCTCTTCTGCGAGCCTGAATCAAGCACGTTGATTAAGACCCAGGCTCTAAGCCCCGAACCTTAGCCTTTAAGGCGTGAATAGGGCCCGTCTTCCTCTCCAGGGCTTCCAAAGGGTCGTCCGACCTTAAATGCCGCTGGATTGTGGGAGCTTCCTAAACATGATGGGCCCGTGTTGAGGGACGGCACCTAGTATTTGAAAACTCGCATGTAGATGCAACGTAGATGAGGCTCTGGAAACGATGTTTCTTGCATAAGTTGCCCCATGTGGGGTTGTAAAATGACCGCGCATTAGAGGATGATGTCTTGGCACGCCGTGAAATTCGAAGGCACGTGTGGAATGGAAAAACAAAAAGACAAAATATTGAAATTATAGCGCCGGCAAGGTTCCAAACCTAGAAAACGTTGAGTGGAAATCAAAGGATAACAACATTTCGAACAAATCGGTGCTTACAAGCCCAAGTTGGAAATTCGAGCCGAAAGAATGTACCGGCATTCCAGGGTGCTGGCCTATGTCATCCCTAAGGCAATCTCTGCGCGGTGCCCCCGTCTAAACAAACCCACGCTCTAAACTGCAGAAACCCTGCGAGCAGCGGAACCTTAATGGCTTAACAGAAACGCCTCGGCTCAGCTGTATTTCCAGTCTTCTGGGTCAAGCTTCAGGGATAGCATGACACTGCAACTCACTGCTCAGGGTACAGTCTCTTGTACTCAGCGCGCAGCAACACCATGCATTCCTATGGCATCCTCAGTGAGTCAGGATGTAAGCTTCATGAAAGTTTGACACTAAACTTTAAATCTCAACTTCAAACCCTGGACCTGGGTCTGAGTTGAGCCACAAGCTAGCGCCCACGTGCTGCAACCCTGAACCTTACAGTATCCCAGCGCCAAGATTCAAGGCTTAGGGTATCCGCCATCCGCTTTTCTCTACAGTTGGGACGGCGGTCACTAGTATGGGTCCCCAATGACGATGCTCATGCAAGCGCAATTAGGAACCCATGCTCCGGATGCAGAAAATAGCAAGTGTGCATGCTTGGGCCCATGGTTAAGATCTTACATGTTCATGTTTGGGGTCGAGATGGTAAGAATGATGGTAAGAAACCCTTCGTGGTTTCCGTCCCTCTTGGCAGAATAGACTGCGCACGGTCCCCTGTGGGCTATATTTGCATTATGGGCCCCTTGTGGATATTTGGGTACGCGTAACTTTGGAAACTGCCCACATGTTTTGCCTGAGGCCATTTGTATGTCAGAACGAAGAGACACAGCCGTCTTGCCATGCAGGCGGGGACCCCTGACCACAGGTTTTGGGGTTAGGAGCTCAGGGTTGAGGTCTTACGGTTCTGGGATTTAAGATTCAGGGTGTTCAGTTCCAGGCTGTTGTTGGCGAGTTTCAGGGTTGAAGGAAGGCGAAGCCCCCGAACTGAAATCGGAGCAGAGCTTCAGAAGGAGGGTGACGTAGAAGATCTGATCGGTACCAGTATGAGGTTCCAGACTCCTTGTATAACTATAGTATCAGCGCCTCAAATCGACCCCTGGAGGGTATGCCGCTGATCTCCGCATGGAAAGTATCTTAATTAGACATACCACAGTCCCTGATGGAGTCTAAGATCTCTTCGTCTTTTGATTACGGTTTGCTTGTAGGAGGCAAATACCTGTGCTTGGTCCAAATACAAACAAAGCGTACGGAGGGGTTTCTCAGATCTCAGGAGCACGGGCTCTCAAGGACGCCAGGAATGCATAGGTTCCTTTGGCATTCGAATTTCAAAATATGTTCAGGGCCCACATTGCAACACGCACCAAACCCCAAATGCAGTAAAACCACAAATCTCAGGCACCAAAACCCTTTAAACCCCAAACCCTCAGTCCCCAACCGTATGTAGATCCTGAACCCTACCAACCCGGGGGTTCAAGCCGTAGAGTGCGGTAATGATCCTCAAAATTGAGCACGCTGTTCGTGTCGCGGGCCCGACAAGCACAGGAAAAACATGTGGCAGAAATGGTAGGTTGTCAAAACTGTTGCTCTTTGGGGGTCCCCCAAAACAGTACATCCCCTAATGGTGTTAGGATACCTCAAAGAGGGACCATAAGTTTGACACCCCCAAATGGAGATGCACCACAAAAAAATGCATTCGCAAAGCGCTTACAAGCCTGTGGCTGCAAACCCATACTACCCGATGGGTGGATACTTGGGTACTTGAAGCTTCATGGGAGAGGAGCTCGGGTTTAGGGACCCTTTTGAAGGGGTTAGGGTGACATATCCGGTTAATGGTACAGGATCTAGGGCTTCGGAAGGTGGGTAGAAATTAGCAAGCACTTAAATAGCTGGGCTTACGTTACTTCCTTACTTTTCACTCCCGTACTTGAACTTATATAGCTTATTCGAAGCATATTTAAGGTTATAGACCCAGCTATCAGTTACCAAGTGTCATGAGCCTCCGAGTAAGGAAGCTACAGATGGCTATTGTAGTTCCCGCCTGGTGGGTGTATATGAAGGGCTATATAGGGATACATAGGGTTGAGGGCCTAAAGGGCAAGCCTGGGATTTAAACGTATCAAGGGCTTGTTTCGCCCATATGACACCTCCCCAAATCACAAGAGTTCAGCAGGTAGCGGCAAGGTAAATAGGGTTTAAGATTTAGGGTCTAAGTCTAAGGCTCTTCAGAAATCTGAGTTGGATAGCTTCTCCCAAACAGGCCTTACTTAGCCCTTGTATACCTCTTTTGCATATACGTGCTAGATATGGCTTTTGCAAGGGCATCCCGCCGGTCACTCCCAGTCCGCGATTTCCCCTAGACCATGACGGGAACCCCTACTACCCCCTTGTACTACGTTTCATGATTCCCCGCTTGTTTAAGGTTCTTTAAGGACAACCAGGGCTAATTAAGGAAACAAAGAAGGATAATTGAAGCGGACCCATGATTAGATTATGATGTTTACACCAGGCTTTGAAGTAATCGGCTCCGTTTCGTGGAGAATCTTCCGCCAGAAAGCCCATGATAGCTCTAGGGGCTTTAGGGTACCCTAAAATATCATAGCATTGGAACCCTCAAGCCCCAGGAGAGCTTAACCCTACGAACCTGAAAGCCTCAAGCTTCAAGGCAACGCCTAAACCCTCTATACTGCTAGCGTGTAGGGTTCAGGGAAAGTAGGTCATTGGTACGAAGTCGTTATTTGCATTTGTATTACCTACAGTATCATCCCGGACCCTACTGCATGGAAATTGGTGCTTGCAGGGTCCTGTATCTCAAGCCGTAAAGCATCATAAAGCCTAAATCCCTAAATCCCAAACACAACTCCAAAATGCGCTCTCAAAGCTCCCTGCGAGGCACATGTGCCTCTGCAGTGGTTGCGCAGAGACGATGCGGACGCAGATTCAATACCACTCCTACAGGCTTTGTTTCGGGTCGGTGTAAAGGGGACATGTTTGTTTTTTTAAGGGTTAGGGTTTTAGTTGAGAGTCTAGGTATGGACATTTAATCTAGGCTTAGGCTTCGGAATGTATCATTAACATGAAGAAGTCGCAAAATATCTTTGGGCTTAATTAAGTTTCGCGGTTACAGGTTGAGGATGAAGCATTTAGCCTTCTGCAAGGCCTATTGGGATTAGGGGCGAAGGAGCGCCTTGGGTCTAGATTTGCTCCTAGATGCCTTCTTGGGCGCGTAGAATGTGACAATGTTGGACATCCTTTCATCTGCCCTCCCCTGACAAAGAAATTGGTCCCTCTAAAACCCCAAAAGCCTCTCAACCCCGAATAATGCACCCGCAATCCTGAACCTTCAACTTGAGGGATCCAAACAGCTTAGATAATTTTCTTTATAACCATAAGGCCCCAAAGTAGGCATTATGTATAGACTTGCATGCCCCCCGAATCCCCTGCATCCTTACACCCTAAACCAAGTAAACCCTAAAGCATTAAACCTTTGAACCCTCAACCAGGTGTCCAATCTGCCGAGAGCGTGTCTCTAGCCTTCTGCAAGTGCGTACGGAGGCAAGGGTGACTGAAGGCTTAGGGGTTATGGCCCTAAACTTTTGAGAATTAGGGGTCTAGGGTTTGGGGCGTAATGGTGTTGCGTTTGAGGGCTTGGGGTTTAGGGTTCAGGGCTTGTTTTGAAGGACCCTGGAGGCAGGTAATACACCACATCGCCTTAACACCTCCATGTTATGAGCCTACTGTGACTCTTGCCCAACACCCCAAACCCTAAACCCTAGACCCCTAAACCCGAAATCTCTGCACCACCAAGCTAACAATAAAGCTCTAAACCCTAAACCCCTCAGCAACCTCAGCGTCCCACACGGTAGGGGCTAGGGTTTGGAGCCGGACGGGAGCTATACCTAGACTAGATAGGGATTAGGTAGTGGGTATATGAGCTGCAGTCAGTACTAAGCTTACCAAGGAACGACTAAGGCCACACACAGGGGTCTCTGGAAGCAGTTTAGTATGGCCCCTAATACATTCATTTTGTAATGGAAACCCGTGTCCATTAGTTATAGGGAAAATATTGACTGTAGCTGCTATGTGGAGATGTATGGGGGACACAGTGGTTCAGGATTTAGCGTTTAAGGCTTAGGATTTAGGACTTTGGGTTCAGGCAACATACTCCCGATTCAGTACCACCATATATCATACTAGGGGTAGTAATCCTTACTAGAGGTTTGGGTATTGTTACTAGGCGGGTGAGTAGTGAGTAGCGGTAGAAGTATCATCCACCTGAAAAATCCATTCAATGCTGCTGTCAGTGTCGCTGCGACCTTACCACTAATATTCGAATATACCTGATCGGAGCAAAGACATATTCAATGTTTGGGAGCGGGCAGGGGGTGGTAATATTATGAGGACAGCACAGGCGCATTTTAAGGGATATATGGGATAGATAGCAGCGGCCTGAAACTTATCCCTTCTGAGTCCACTTACACGACCTACGGAGCACTGCACCTATTCAAGGTACAACCGGGGATTCAAGGGATTCATGTGGCAAGGCTGCGTACATAAGTCCTGCACCCTACCGGGGGTGCTTTTACCCCACCTTTTTCAGCAGGGGTAAGTAGCGTGCTAGGCAGAATACCCCAACTAATGGAAGTCGAAAACTGGGACAAAATCACAACACAGATCCTGAACTTTCGCAGCCTGGAGGCAAAGCTTAAAATCTGATTAATTTGCTTCTTAAATGTGAATACTCTGACATGCAACCTGACCTACAGGCATATAGTGATCCATAAGCAGAATATAGTCCTAAATGATTCTACCTCAGGCCCTGAGCCCCTCTACATCGACTCCACACCCCAGCGCCTTGTTCAACATGTGACTTTCTCAAAAACAGGGGTGTCCTTAGGCCCCTTTCAGCGGTTTAGGGTATAGGGGTACCCTCTGGCCCCTGAGATGGCCTGTGAGGGATTTGCATTTGGGGGTTTGGCAAAAGAGGGGCACTCTCAGCCCCTTCAACGGGGCTTATACAAGTTTAGAGACAAGACTAGGGATTGGGATGTGGAAGTTTCTCAGAGATATGTTGAAGACAAATCTGGACTGCAGACAGATGATCCTAGAAGATATAAGCCTATGCGTTCCTCCGACCAGGAGGCGTAACGTGCCAGCCCTGGCTTGCGCTTATTGAGGCTTCAGGTTTTGGAGCTTTGGGGCTGGGCGTTTAGGATTTAGGGTCCCCAGGGCTCGACACAGAGAAGACCTACCGACTCCCCTACATAACTCATTGGCTTTCACCACGCGTTTGGCGTGTTCGGAGGTTCTTCTCCTGTAGGGACTCCCGGGGGATCTGAAACCACGAACCAGGGTTGTGAGTATTTGGGTTGCATGGCTCACCCGGACCGTCAGGGGGTTAACAGATTAGGTCGTGTCGGACTTTGCGATTCAGTAGGTGTCTAAAGAGGATGCATTAGTTCTACATCCTCTCGGGTTTGCGTAGACCTGCAGGTTTGCGTGGATCTGCATTTTGTGTTCGAGGGGTTGGTGGCTGCTGGGGTTGGAGTGGGTAATTAAGAAGTTGATTTTGTCAGGCCACGAAACCCCTCAACCCCCGAGAACAAAACAGAAATACCTAATTCCTCCATGCCGTCAGGGGATTTGGTCATGGGGCTTGGGATGCTCCAGAGGGTCCCCTTTAGGGTTTCTAGCTGACGGCTTGAAGGGTGAGCGGCATGACGCCCTTAGGATGGGATCCTACTTTGCTTGCCTCCGGTCAGCAGGGAAGCAGGGAATGTAAGCTGCTTTAGTGTTGGATGGACTATTGCAGGGCTGCTAGCCAGAGGTAAGTCTGCGGGGCCAATTTGAGCCTATCACAATCACCACCTCCGCACACTATTCCCCTGAAAGTTCCCTTAAGTGTCCAGATGAATTGCACCACGAACCCTGAGTTTGATTCCTTGAGGCCGCCTCCGTGCGGCAAGTCACTGAGAAACGAAGTGACAGAATCCAGCACGCAAATGCCCTAGACCCAAATCCTGAATCCGATACACTGATGAATACCGTATACCGTAATACCCATCTCACAACTATCGCCTAAACTCCACGTCTTGGCCATAAACACAAAAAGCCCTACAGCCTATACCAGACCCTTCGCCATGAGGCTCCTGGCAGCAATGAGCGCGGAAGTAAGGGTGTCGGGTTTAGGGGGATGGAAGGCATAGGGTTGGGGGGATGCAGATGCAGAGTTTGGGGCTAAGGCTTCGTAATGTAGAAGGCCGATGAAGGCCGAAGATTTCGGAATACATCCACTTATCATCCTCCTGTTCGCTGCATTTCGTATAGTCATTCCCAGAATTATTTGGGGCCCTGCAGTACCAGACTTCGGATTCTGCTTTGAACGGGCTGGGAATTGCGGAAAACAAGTCCTACCTTCTGTCATTTATATTCTCCAGAACCAGCTGACATGCAGATTTTCTACCAGGGTTCCAGGCAACTTAGAGAATATAGTGATCTCTATATACTCTTGAGAACCATGTTACTCCTTATAATCTACAGCGGGTCCCCATTAAGGGTCCGTCCAAACAACCCAGACAACCCTAAGCCTTAAACCCACCAGATGCCGTAGTTTAGGGGCTCCTCAAGTTTCAGGCGAATCCTGTGAAAAGATAATTTCTCAGAATGGGGGGGTCAGGGTTTAGGGTTCAGGGTGTAGGTTTTAAGTTCCAAGTTTAGAGTTTGAGCTTGTACTTGGAGGGTCTACGAAGGTAGGACCTCCAACTAGGGTGATGCACGGATTGCAGTTTGGAACAGAAAACAAGTTCAAGTTAGGAAAGCTGTTGTATTCATTCATGGTGATGGTACACTGTGAGGAACATTTTTTTCGTGGATGTATGGTGCATCGTTTGCAAATGTTTGCAGATGCAATAACTCTTCAAAACTACATCTGGTAGTCTCCATGCTTGGGCAGGCCTATGGGGAGCCCCCCCAAGAGCGTCAACCCAATTTTGAAACCTTAAGCCCTGTAAACTACAAGATATAGTCTCAGCTTCACAAAGGGCACTAAAAACATTACCGTTCAGAAAAAAAGACCATATCAGCTTCCATGTTTGTTTGAGGGAGGGTATCTGCTTTGTTGTGGTCAACCTTTGCAACATCCAAACTGTGAACTTTATCTGAGCAACACAAGCTACTTGAGCGTGCTTCCCGTGGTGTTTTAGCTAGAGTTAGAGACTCTAGAGTCAACATGTTGCCCCAACATGGCTCCTGTCCGTGCCACATCGGATTCGGGGTCTTATTAAAGGCTTCTGGGTATATGAGGGCTTAGGTTTTTAACATGAGGTCTTGAGGTCTTAACAGAAAGCTAAAGTCAAAACGCCGGAAAACCGGCAACAACTGCCATAGATTCTCTGCGGGAGCTCAACGGCCTTTCACGGAAAAGAGTCACTTCAAGTGCTTCCCCGGAGCCTGGCAAGTTGCGTTCAGGGACTTAGGAGCTGAGCCACTTGACTATTCGGTTGGTGCATGTTGAAAGAAAAGGTTGCAAGAAAAGGAATGTATTCAATCTGCGGTTGCATTGTTAGCCTACCTGCGGCTCGATGTCTTTACCTCTTGGTTTCTCAGATGCAGACCGGAAAGCCTATGAAGGGGGCAATGCAGTACTTGAATTTTTTTCAGAAATTCAAAGAGTCCGTGTAGCAAGACATGAGGCCGTCAGAAGGACAGTGAGGCGGAGAAAATACATGTCAAAACATGGCGACTTAGGCTTGAGGGTCTGCATTATGTGTAATGCTCAAACATGCATTATGGCACACATCAATCCTAAACGAACGCTGTATAACTCTGTTGCAATGGACCCCAAAGCCTTGGTTTCCCTGTTTGGGCCCTACACTACTGCGGCGTCGCAATGCTACAGCATGACATTCATTGTTTCATCTGTGCGGACTCCATCCAGCGAGCAACATCCAGTTTGGAGGTTGAAGTGTAGAACCGTACAGACAGAAGCGTATGGTAGTTGATCACAATACCTGTCCCGCACATGCTGCTTGCGCAGCCGCGACCCAACACCAACAGCTGGTGACCCTGTATAGGCCGCAGCAAAAGGTGCTTTCTTCTGGGTTCTCCCAGCGGGTCGTAGGGGAATCCATAATCTTCCGTCCGAATACGAGATTGTTTAAACTCTACGCGCAACAGCGCAAAAACATCTCCACATCTTTGTTTCTTGTTCTGTAGTACTTGAACTCCAGAGCCTAAGCCGTAAAGCGTTTGCCTTCCCGCGTTTAGACACTTGTAAGCGCAGATAGTGATAACGTTCACTGGGAAAGGATACCTAATCTGCTGGTTGTTGTGGTGCTCCTTTTGAACTTATTTATTCGGACCCCGCGCTTCGGACTAGGTTATACCCAAACCATCCATCCGCTCCGCAGCTATATTTGGTTCTTAGAGTGCTCGCAATGGCGGAGCAAATCGCAGAAGGCCGGCAGGGATGACAGAGTTTGGGGGTTCCTTCTCCAGGGTGCGGCTTCTCAAATAAAGGTTCCCTATGAAGGGGTAGCAGACAACTTCCTCTGACCATGTCAACCACGCAGATTTGAAAACAGTTGCAAGGACAGAGTTTTGCCGAAGTATCCCTTGCAGCGCACACCGGTTGGGTATAAAAGCTGTGAGTTTGTCTGGAAACGCAGCCTTCGATACCCCGACTGAAATCACCCTCGAATCGTGACCCTCAATCCCAATACCTAAGCCCACTGGAAACTTTCAAAGCGCTGCTTACAATCTTGAGATCCCCCTATCTGCAGGCGTCACCTACGACACGCTCGCCAGGGAGTGGCGATGTAAGTGGCTCTTTTCTCAGCACATTGCTTGAGGTTGTTGGTTCCACATCAGGGATCCTTCCTTCCTACTTTGCGGGATACCTTGCTGTAACCCTACTTTCCCCATTGCTTTTCAGCTGAATTCCTATGTCTAGTATCCAAACCATAGAGCCCCGTCACAAGGACGAACTAGGATCCTCCGCTTAAACACGAACCCTCTAGATTTAATGATCTGTGTCTAGGGTCTACAGTTGAGCAGTTAAGTTGTTGGGTTTGCTGGTTTGACGATAGGGATCCTTCATGCCCAAGCGCCTACACGCACAAAGACCTTCGAACCTGCACCACCGCACTTAGAGTGGATCCTAATGGTAGTGCCTGTATGATGAGCCTCAGAACAGCACCTATACTTCCTCCCCACTCACACGTAGGCGCCAAGAAGTACGCCTCTTTCCCAGATCTTGGCAGCCCAGCCCAATACCTCGCAATTAAGCAACATAAACTCGATCATCGAACATATCACAATATCATTTAGGGTATCTTCCTTAATTGAGGGGTAGCGATGGGCTCTCGGGAGGACTTTCTGGAAGCTGCAGGTGGGTGGTAGCCTGATTGGAGATTCTGCACCCTGTTCTGAATGAGCATGGAACCTTGCATGGACCCTCTTGGGGCTTCCATGCCCGACGGGAGAGTAGTCTCCAACCAAGACGGACTATTCAAATCAGCAGTTTACATTTTTCTTAGAAACCCGCTTTAAAGGGATCTTCTTCTACAAGCCTGCGAGACGAATGAAGGGCTTTACTGGAGCCGTGTTGGGGGGATCTTTGTAGGTGTACGACCTTACTTGCATCTTCATAGGGCTTCAGCAGCTACTTATAATCAGGGTTATAGCTCTGCCTAACTACCCCAGTTACCCGCAAGGATAGAATGATTACAAAGTCCCAGAAACGGAAAGTCCTGCATGACCCTCAGCACGGTATACTTCGGGAATTTTGTTATCATAGCATACTAGAGTCATGCAAACCTTTGAATATCAAAAACATTAGGACTACACCGCCAAAGCCCCTAAGCCCTAAACTCTACAACCCAAATTGGGGCTTCAGACTTTGGGGGCTTAGGGGCTCAGGCTTTCAATTTTTTAGGGTGTAGGCCCCAGTTTGCTGCGCCATGCTCGGCTGCCCTTCATGATATGTAGGCTATCCAGGACGGACCATGATTTCGGCAACCTTCCGAAAACTGCAGCTGGAAAGGGCTGTCAAACCTGCGAATTCCTCTCCGAAGACATGACCGCTAAAGTGTTAAGGTTTAGGGTGTAGGGTGTGTAAGTTGGGTATTGTCGCACCCAAGAACAATCTGTAATAGGGATAATACTCAGGGCCTGCCATAACCAGATCATACTCAGTATCTAAGTGTTGATAAATTGGGGGCAGGGGCAATGTCTATACAACCACTACAAATGGTAATCCCCTCATACTAATATCAAATACTTCACCCCGAATAGTTCATATGGTCGCCGATACATAAGGTCTCTTATGGGCGATGATTCAATAGTAGCGGGGTGGTGGGGTTGATACTCGCATGAACCTATTAGTTTCCGTGTCGTGTTCCATTTTCTTTTGTTGTTTGACAGTTTATTTTTGGGATCATGTGTATCCAATCTTTAGGCTTGTTGTTTTCCAGTACAGTTTTTTAGGGCTTACAAGTTTAGGGTTCAAGGTTTAGGGGTTTAGGCTTCAGAGCTCAGGGTATTGCTGCGCACGCCATCTTCCAAGACAATGCCTTGTCTGATCTTGAGGACCCCCGAAAATCGGAGGGTTTTGAGAAGCCTGAATAGCAACGAGGATTTTTTATTGTTCTGAGGGTTCAGGACTTGGTGAATTAATCTAGGCCTCTTGCATAGACGGGATGGCCCCTTCTAAGTTGAAATCCCTGCCTTTCATGAGGTCGTTTGATGATGACATGGCCTCGCTGAAAGCCTGCCAGAAACTCGTGGAGGACCAGTCTTGATTTCGCGCTCAGAGTTGCATATTTCTCAGCTGTTAATACTAAATTCAGGTTCTCTAGATGTTGACTGTTTACCTGACGGCTCCTGTAGGATTTCTTGTCTTTGTCTAAGGTTTCCGGTTCAGAGGGCCTAGAAAACATCGTTACTAAAATCGATTTTAGCGGGGGACCTTTTCTCGATCCCTAATATTAAACTTACACCTTAAGCAGGCTTGAGGGTGCAAGTGCTCAATAATCCTATGCGATTATTCACTTTTTAGGCTTTTTTGCCGTTCCGGCAACCCTAAATCTACACCAACTGCCATATGCGTCCGGCATCGAATCCGCAAGAAAAACGCGGCCGTGGTATTTGGAAGGGCAGAGATACTCGAGGATTACTTGCAATTGTAGGCAGAGCCCAGCTATACGTTCCACAAGTCGCCTACATCGGCTTATATTCAGGTTGTACTTACCGTGATAGTTAGAACATAAGTAGCACGCTCATCTAAGTACACTTTAGGGCCACACTTGGGTGGGAGGACGGCGGACGAATGTCCACGAATGTAGACTTCATGGCCTGGCGCGGGAGATGTAGAGATCCTACGAGTCTACGTATCGAAGTGATGGGACTTCGGGTCGTGCAGACCAGAACCTGAATGGTTTTTGAGGCCTGGGACTCTCGTACTTGGGTAAACTTCGGGTAAACCATAAGTTACTAAGTCGAACCCTTGAGGAACCATGGCCAGCTGTATGGTTTATCTGGGATGAGGTTCCTGTATCTTCAGATTTTACCCAGCAGCTTTTGCTTGTGCATTTTCTGCCCAAAGAAGTTTAGGTCGGGCCAGATCGGAGTGGGCTCCAGAGGTTCCAGTGCTGTTGGGGATACCTGTCGGGATCATGGAGCATGAGGCTCCGCATGAGATCTAACAGACGCTGTGCGCCTTCTTGTGGCGAAGTTTCCACGAGTAGCAGAGCCCCGAAGACATAAGCCCAAGAATGTTACAATCCTTGCATGAACCCAGTAAGGTCATACGCCCAAATTAGGATTGTAAGGCTTCGGATGTAGGATCTCAGGCTTATCTTTTAGGATTTGAGGCTTAGGAGTTTGGCTTTCAGTCTTAGGATTTAGGATTCGGGGCTTTCGGTTTAGGGCTTAACGTTAAGGGTTAGAGGATACAGGATAGGGGGGTTCAAAGTTCCCGGCATTCCATATTCAGCGAAGCTAACGAATCTACTTCTCTCACATGTACTTGGATTTAGGGCATACAGAGGTTGAAACAACATAGTAAAATTGCATGACAGAACCGCGGAGCAGCAAGATCTATTGTGTGGCCGCCCAACTGACTGGAATACGGATTCTTGGGATACTTTATGTTATAAACGTATGAGGGTTGGTAGGGGTCATGGTATGTATTCCCAAGCATTCAAGCTTAAGCGCTAGAAGACTTTAAAGATTAATTGGACGTGCAAACCTTCCTTCCCAGAACCTAGGGCTATATGAAGAGACCCAAGCCGGATGTGTCTAAACTACGAAGGGACAGAAATTTCAACGTTTCCGACTTTCCTTGCACGGGCGTTTGCGTGAACAGGGGCGCGCCAATCTGGAGACCAATCTCTATAGAATGAAACCTCAGCATAATAAGGGCTTCCTGCTCTTTGAAACCCCAAATCTGAAGACCTAAGCCTTGAACCATTCCGGTTTTTAATCGGGGGATGGTGGCTAGGGCTTTGGTCCATGCAACGCGGACCATTGTTCAACCCCCATTTCAGATACAATCTGTGTTAGACGCATACTAAATGTAGCAGCTCTGAGGACATGCAGAATGACATGCTGGCTGCGTGGCGCTCATTTTCAGGGTGTTCAAATACCAAGGTTGCAAGTAAGGCCCCTGAGATGGGCTTGATATCCACTATATGTAGCTCGGATATACGTTACAAATACCCCTAAGGGCCCCTAAAGCCCAACACAACAAGACTCATATCATGGAGTCCATGCTTCTAACTACGATAAACCAAATCCCTAACACCTTACACTCTAAACCCTGAAGTCCTACACTCCCCTAGAATCCTGAGCCCTACATCCGAATCCTGCGCCGCGAACTCCAAACAACGTGGCAGCTCCCATGCTTCCAATCTTTGATCTCTGAGCCGAGCCGAGGTCACCTGCCACTGGGCTGGAAAGCAGCTCAAAACAAAAGAGGCGCTTTTTTGGTATAGGTTGTCAGGGTTCAGGCTTTAAAGTTTGGGTTTGGATTTGACGTTTGGGGTTTCGGGTTTAGGTTTTAGGGTTTATGGTGCAGGATTCAGGCTCTGATCTGGGCTTAGGGCTTCGCACGCAAGGTCGAAGTCTAAGATTTGGAGTGAGGCCCCCAATATGGCCTCTCTGGCCATCACGGTTTCGGCTAAGAGTTCAGGACGTAGTGCCTGAAATACAGCTGTTTGGTCTAGACTACGATCCTTGCCTAGGAACTGGGCAAGTCATAGCAACCTCACCTGACCTCGCCACAAATGGTGGTTTACACAGAAAATAATCCAAAGTATTTTAGCATGTGGCCAGAAGGAACTAGCTTTGGCAACAACCGTTTGATGATCTCTGGGCTCAGGGAAGCTGGGTAAATCCTCCTCGTGGCTAAACCCATTTAGAAGATCAGAGTTTATGCTATAGGGTTATCGTGGAGTATCATTTTATAACCATGAATAGGTATGTCCCACTTGCGGGCTCCCAGTCACTTCAGGTCAGCGACAAAATCCAAAGCTGGGCTAGCCCAACGTCACGTGCCAAGCCCGAAGCCCTGGACCCTAAGCTCCTCTCCGCGCAGGTTATGAATGGCCACATCGATGCCAACAGGCAGACCATCCAGCGGCTGGTGAGCCAGGAGTGCAATATGGGGCTATGAAAAAAGGAGAGTTTACGTGGGGGGTTGTTCCAAAGGTCTTTTAGAGGGAGCATCAGGAATGCACTTCCTGAAAAGGAGATAGATCCCAAATAGAAAGGGAGCCTACCTCGTGACCATTTTGGGGATAGCTATTTGAGGCATGAGTGCCAAATTATATGTACCTAGAATTTATGAAGTCGTGTGTATCTCCAGAAAGTATGTTGAAGTATCATAGCATACAAGCACCAGGATCTACTCAGCTTTCCCTTTAAGTTCGTGGCGCAGCTGTCGTTTGTTTCAAAGGGGGTGCGGCGTAGGGTTAAAGGCAAAGGGTTGCATGACGAAGAGCAAAGAGACGATGAACAAATGACAAGACAAGAAGGATAAAGCAGATTGGTAGCCCCAACCTGTGTACTAGTGACCCCATAAAAGTCATCTCATAGCCTCGGGCCTACGGTCCTCATTGGAATTACGATCTCAGACATTAGAGAGCGAAGCTGGCGTCTCTCTCAATAGGCGATCCCTAAACCAGAAACTCTACCCCTCGCCCAGACCAACGTGGAGCTCCGCATCGCCCCCATTTTGAAAGGGAAGTTGTCCAAGTAGGCTTGTGAGGTTCCATGTTCGTTAGTGTGGGGAAGAGTGAACCCTAGACGGGTTTGGAGTCCAGGGTTTTCTGATGCATCAGATCATTTCTGGCCTTGGCACTCTGTATAAGTTTAAAGCTCTGTGGAGTTTTGACACAAGCTGATGTAAGAGCCACGTGGGTTTCTTTCATGGCTACAGGGATAAGTTTAGCTTAAAGCGACGGTGCCAGTTACAGTTTAAGGGTATTAGGAGGAACCTCGTAAGAGCTCATAGGCCTTTGTGTGATCTTACCCTCCCTTTGTAGACAATTTTCTTGTTATTCAAGGTTGGCGTTTCAACTACGTCCTAGCATGTGTCAATTCCGGCGCAGGCAAGACAAGCAGTCCTTGAGGGTTTTCATGTGGGGCAGCCCTTAAAAGGCTTTACCATTTATCAAGAGTAACTTGCCTATGCGGCCCTTGAGCCTGAAATGTGGAGGTCATGTGGTGAAACAACAAGGCTGCCACTGTCGTCTCAGGCCTCCTTTTCATTTACTAGAAGATTGGATTTGCAGCTAAATCACAGTACCAAGCCCCCGTCACATTCAAGCAACAGGAGGGAAGCAGCACCAGCAAAACAAACCAGAACCGGATTCTCCTCCAAGGATCTAGCGCGCAACCATGATGAAGATACACACATACTAGGGACAAACACAAATGTGCATGAGTATTGAACATCTTGACGATTGAAGCAAAAGCTCCAGCCAGGACACACAAGACTTCAAGGTTCCGGAGAGGGGGGCTGTGGCAGGGCTTACGGTTGGAGGGAGGGATGACTAACTATGAGCATACTGAGGCGATGAAGAGCTCGGCTCTTTTATGTTTCAGAACGGCGTTTGGCCACTGATCAAACCATCAAAGGAGATTCCGTGAGCCTAAATAGTTGCCGTACAAACAGCTACCCAGCAGGGCTTGGGGCTTCTTGGTAGGGCTGAGGGATTGCCGTCCTGGTTGTCGGTTTTTTAGCAAGTTGCCTTGGGTGTTGGATTGAAGGGTCTCACACCAACGTACTAGTTCGCTGTTTTGGGGAATTTTGTTTTCGCTACCAAAAAAGCAAAGCGCTGACAGGCATTTGCTCGCCGCCGGGGGTTTTGCACGGATAGCCACGCACTATTGTCCTGTTGTCCTAGTCTTTTGTGAGGGAGATCATGTGCTAGCGGTGTACTGGAGGATAGAGACAGCAGCGTGCAAGGGCATGCTGAACCACCTTGCGGAAAGATCCCGAGAGTAGACCAGTAATGTTTCCGCAACTTGTTTCTTTCATTCCGTACCAAGCACCGCTTGGAGGTCCATGGGTATTCATAACAGGCTTCTAAGGCACTTGTACCCGAGTTAAAGGGGGCCGTTGACAGACTTCCTGAAATGATTATGAGAGAATCCCACACATCCTGGCTCAGAGTCCCACAACCAGACTCACCACACGCCCTTCAGAACACAAACGCTAGCCCTGAACCGCAAACTCTGCGTCAAAAACAGCTCAGATCATCATCAAGCTCCCGACGGACAAGTTCCAGGAGCAGCTGAGCAGCAATGGAGAAGCAAAGACATCATTCATGCTGTAGTGTTTCATAAAAGGATCCATTAGCTGAAGGGTCCACAGTTTCAGTCCGTTATACGACGGAAGTCAACATTGAACATTACAAGTTCAATGCCAATGCTGGCTTCGAAGAATTCAGTGTCAGTGTACGATTCACACGTGCTACTGTAGGTTTAGATTCTTTATGAGGATTCGTGTCTAAACTGACGTAACTGACGCGCAGTCTCTTTCAGGACCCTAGGAACTGCCATACATCTACACCCTAAACCCTGGCCCCAAACTCTCGGACCATCATTAAGGCTAGGCTGCCTCAAGTACCTAACTACCATTTCTAACTTGAGGTCCCAAAGTTGGTGTTGCTGTAGACTTCCAGGGTGAGGCACATACAACTCGGAAAGCAAGGCACCTGTACCCATTATTAGTCCTCCGTGTTGGTATCTCCTCCAACACAGAGGTCTTTGACAAAGCACGGCAAGTTTCCTTCGCTTGATCTCGAAAGGGTACGCCGTTTGAGATTCTCAGGGATGCTTTGTGTGATACATCCGAAAGCCACCCAAAATGCACAGGTCCTATGCTGGTTCCGAAGTAGGCCCTTTCTCCTTGCCTCAAAACCCTGCCTTGAATCGTCTTGTCACTTTGCCGCGACCTGCCAGACCTGTTCAATTTCCGGGTGACTTCCCTCCAAATTCCGTAGAATCCAGGAGCTCGCTGCCTCACCTATAAAGTCACCATCCAGCTATTCGGCGGGGTGATTTAAAACGGATCCAAGGATGCAGCCTTACTGGGTTCCCTTTTAAAACGAAGGGCTGTGCAGAAAAAGAGGCCTGTTGTTGTTCCTAGGTTGTGTATAGGTTACGTATAGATACTTCCTTGTATAACTATTCAGCCTCAGTACAGGCTACTTCAAGTAGACCTAGCTACAGTACCACAGACTACCATAGACTCTTAACGATAAGGGGATTCTAGCCACCCCAACCCTTAACAGTAGGACCCAATGATAGTCATATGCTTAGTATGGCGGTTGAGGCATCCCAAATGCCTGTATTCACGAGTTGGCATAGACATGCTGCAAACAGAGCCCTGCGTACAAGGGCTAAAGGAAGCAATAATGGAAGACTTTGCTGAGCTAGGTGTTAAAGCTACTCGCTTGAACGAATCTATCCGCACAAAAAACCTTTTACCTTAGCACTCTTAACCTGCGGTTGGAGTTTAGCGGTTCGAAATGTAATGTTTAAAGCATTACTGGTTTAGGGTGGCGCATGGAGTAAATCTTGCACCACTGCAGATCCCCAATATACTGCTATTTCTCTGGGTATAAGGTACAGGTATAGAGGGTGGTGCAAGATTTCTTTCATCCACAGTATAAAGGATCCCGCGATCAGCTACTGGCGGTGATTCTAGTAGGGCTCTACTCAAACGCTACTATCCACTGTTTGTGGGTGGGGGGAGAACGCATGGATCACGTAAACTCGTACTAAACACGAAATGCCCTGACAAAACGAGCTTGAACCAGTTTAGGATTTAGGGTTCAGGATTTGCAGCTTGAGGTTTAGGGCCACTAGCCTGTCGGGAATGAAGCCTCTGAGACATCTTCAGGTGGGAAAAGAAGAACTTCGAGCCCGAGGCCCTCCCATCACATCAGTTGCTGTCAATGTTTGGCAAAGTAGTATAGTATATTCCCAAGTATGTTCCCTAATAGGAACCCATGTCCAGTAATCATGTGGGAAAAATAACAGTTCCCATGTCATTGTACGTTTCTTTTCAAGTTAATTCTCCGTCATTGTCCCATATAATCATTACATAACCCCTACATCCCTAACAGGGACCCATGTCCATAAATTGTATGGGAAATATGGACTGTAGCCAACGGGCTGGAAGTTGGGGCTGCGGGCTCGGGGGTTTACATTTACCAGCAAGGGTTCTGTATCAGGGCTGTAGTCTTCGCGGCCTGAAGCGTTCAAATAGCAGGGCTCTTCCATCTGCAGCTGCAGCAATGCTGCTGACGGAGGAAATTTCCTGCAAACCCTTACCTTAAACGTCCAGACACCTAAATGTTGGGGCTTCAGATCCTCAAAGCCATTCAGTTTATAGCAGTTGGGAGCTGAAGCCCAAGTGCTTGGGTACTTTATAAGCTCTGGAAGAAAGAGTTGTTCGGCACCCTAGGTGCTTCAAGATTTCGTCAACCAACAGTTGAGACAGTATCCATCATGCTGTTCAGTGCTTGGACCCGCAGGTTTGGGTTTAGGGTTCCGAGGGTTCTGCCCCTGTAGTTTTAGTTGAGATGTATGGGCCTAAGTGTTTTGCGGCTCTTTTTGCGTTTGCACTTTGGAAGCTGTCATCTTTGACTAGCTGCCCTCCGCCGAACTTGCAGGGAATCCCGTATAGCCCCTCCGAAAGGACAGCTGTTGCGCGTTAGTTTGTCTCCCTGGCGCCTAGTAAGGGGACTTGGAACTGGGTTGCGCGGAACTTCAGA
Source organism: Symbiodinium pilosum (assembly GCA_905231905.1). Classification (NCBI taxonomy): domain Eukaryota; class Dinophyceae; order Suessiales; family Symbiodiniaceae; genus Symbiodinium; species Symbiodinium pilosum. The sequence goes on from CAJNIZ010042927.1 coordinate 74,298, forward strand.
ACGGGGGTCTCTAGCGTGTGCCAAATCTTGTTGCTCGTGTTGTGGCGGCCAAACCAGGTATCAATTTGTTGGGGATACCTGGAGCCTCATAGGCAGCTATTGCTTGGGCTTTTAAGTGTGATAACTTCACCTGTATTCCTCTTATGTATATCACCCTAGTTATAGCGACCCATGAACCTCCGAGTATATGCCTGACCCCCGATCCCCGTCTCCTTTCTTTACAAATAACACCGTTAGTATTCAGTCATCTCAGTAGCAATAGAGTTAGTACTAGTCTCCTTTAACCTACGTGGCTTACACCCTAGACCTGCCAACTCCACACCACAAAGCTCCTACTTGCTCGTAACCTTCCAACATCACGAAGCTCGTGCTCGCCTGTAATCCTCCAACATCACTGAGCTCCTACGCGCCCTCAACCCTCCACATTAAAAACGCAAACCGCAAACTCAAGCTCCGAAAGCTCTGCCACAGGGGCAGTTCTTAGAGTCCCTCCGCGCCATTCCCGGCGTCACGGAGGTGGGACGAACGGGAAGTTTGAAATATTGCTAAACATTGGTGAGGCGGGCGTAGCTTGGGGTTTCTGTTTCAGTGAGACATTCAGGTGTGAAGGTAGATTGTCCGGTAGTGCGGCGTGGTCGAGCCAAAAGGCGGGCCCAAGCAGTAGGAAGTAGAACAGCTAATTGAGGAAGCCATTGAAGCCCAATGTCTGGGCATTTCCGTAAGTTCATTATATTGCGGGTCCCCATAATGTGCCTCCTAGTCTAATTCGCGCCCCTATATAAACTTCCCACATTTGGGGAGCAGTAGTTTAAGCCAAGCCCCTTCTGACCCAAACCAACTGGTCAGCTTCAGAATGGTGTTGAAGAAATGCAGCTAGTCAAAGAATTGTACGAAGGAGTCTTCTCTAGAGGTTCCCCACCAGTTGGGCAAACTTGGTCGCTTCAAATTGGCCGGCAGCTTTCCAAGCAGCAGGTCGAGGAAGGCCTTCATGGCTTCTCCGCTAAGCAGGTTTTACCCCCGGGAACGCCCTAGTGCAGCTGCTCTAATTAGACCTGTTCATCTTCAACCTGATTTTTTGTGGAAGCTTCAGCGCGGTTGGATCACAAACCTATCGGTCATTATTAACCCCAAGCCTGACAGCCATGTCCACTAATTGTGAGCAGTTGATTTGCAGGAAACCTATGTTTTTTGGGCCTATGGTTTTCGAGGGTGTCAGCGAAGGAGCATTTCCTGGATCCAGCAGCTCCGGATCCCAAGCCAGACAAATGAATAGCCCGCGACCTTTGCGCGATAATCTCCCAGACCGTGGGGAGAATGTAGAAGGTCGATACTGGCAAAAGGCTTCCCATAAACGACCCAATCCGAATATGATTTACTAAGCTGCATTGTGCTTCTACATTTCCATCTTCTCAGAAGTCTGCAGAAGCCTGTATAGATATTAAACCTATACAGCTCAACTCCACGTCCTTTGGGGTCCTACTTGGGAGGGGCTGGGATACTTGTAACGAACTTCGAGTTGCGAATTAGAACTCAGAAATAACCATGTTAGGAGAGTCAGGGGACGTAAAAATGCGTAAAAGTAGAGTTATAGATGGGCTATAAGTATCCCAGCCCTCCATGTAGAACCCTGCTTCCCTTTCCAAGTCTCCAACCCCTCCCCCGGCCACCCTCAGCCCCGATCTACATGCACTGCAGGCACTCCAATGTAGAAGGCTGAGGAATTACCGATGTTTGCCCGTATACTTCTGGCAACATCGTATACCCCTTTAGAGCCCTAGTCTAGCTGTTAAGGCCCAATACAGCACCCGAAGCAGGTCGACACGCAGACATACACAATCGAGTCGGTGAACGTGATGGGCAAGGTGCGCTGCACCCTGACATGAGGGGCACTCATCCCTCGTTTCCGGGGCCCGGACAGAAATACGGGCCCTAAAGTTTGCCCAAAGCCCAAAACACTAAGCCCTCAACCCTGCATGTAGTTGTGACCGCAGTTGTCCTGGAACAGATCGCCGAAGCGATGTGTAGATCAGTGGATGTGCCATATCCTGTGACTATATATAAGCGCTCATCATAAAAGCATGTACTAGCTATAGCCATTGTAATAGTATGCGTAATAGGGATGGCACTGGCAATAGGTACAAACGGTTATTTTGACACGGACCCAGACTCTCATGCAGGATTTCTTCCATCAATTGTTGGTTACGGGTACTTGACCGCAGCTCCACCCTGACCCACCCTGAGTAACCTTAATTTCGGGAAACACGGGGGGGGGGGAAGTTCGGGTCGTAGCGGAGCCCATGAGTTGATGTCCGAAGAACAATCTCTCCAAACCTATTCCTGGCAGTGGCAGGTGGCCATCAATGTACCGAAAGCAGCCAACGGCTGTATGGCTGAGGAGATCAAGCGACTATCGCTAAAACGGTAGGATAGAAGCAGGCCACAACGCTGTGCAAAGCTTAGACTGTATAATTCTCGATGCAGAGATAATACAGTGACAAGAGCATACCTTAGCATGGCTTGTAAGAAAGCAGTGTACATGACAGATCATTGCAAATATTGTCTGCTCCTCTTCCGGGGGCGATCCCAATGCGGTGATGAGGCCAAGAATCAAAACGGAGCGAGCCAGCAAAAGAGTCCCAGGGATCTGCCCCGAGAGCACAGAACGCCTTTGTTTCAGAAATGTGCTCCAAATCATGCGATGATACCGACCGCGATCAAAGGTACATTCCCAGATTATGGGATATTGCGCTCCCTGGAGAGCTTAGCTTTAGCAGCTTGGACGTGGGGATTTAGAGTCGAGAAGTGGGAGTCTACTGTGGAGGCTTGTGGGATTGGAACTCGGGAACTTCGGTTTTGGGGATTAGGGATTTCAAGCCTTCGTCCTTCCGCTTGTAGCTCAGCACGGCATCCCAACCCGGGGCGTGGGCGAGCATCGAGTACTCAGGATGTGCTGAAGTCCACTTATGAAAAGATGGTTTTTGAAACTCCAAGCTCCAAGGTTAGGACCTATGGTCAAAGTATGATACTTGAGGTCCTACTTCTCGGCTTGGGCTTCGCAAAATCCTGTTGTCAACATTCAACCTGTGGAAAAACGGAGGACCTAAAGCCGTGTGTATCTCATGATTTGTGTATCCAGGCTGTAGCCTCGGTGTATCCATAGCTTCTCCTTCAACTGCGCTTCAAGGGGCTGTGTCGTTAGGGTTCTAGGGTTTAGGGTTTGGGCTTTGGGGTTTCGGGCCTTTGAGTTTAGGATTCAGTGACGCATTCACCTTGCAGCTCGGGTTCTTTTCTTTGCACATACCGGAGCGGTCCTTCTAACTCTTCATTTAGGAGTACACTTCAGGCAATACTCTAGATCCTAAAATGATGTAGGTAAGGGGATAGGGCTAGCTGGCACGAAAGGTTGAACAGCTCATGGTTTCAGTTTTGGAGGCTGACAAAATTCCTAGAATTCTTTCACTTACTGGTGCTTCAGCGGGAGTAGGGAAGCGAACGTGGGCTACCATTATTATATACTTGTAGGCGGAGGGATCCACTCCCCCACTTGCCCTGAACAACCGGTAGGTTTAGGACATGCTCTGTTCTGGGTTCCAGATTCTCAAGCGCAGGTCCCAGAACTTTGCAGGTTTTCTGAGCAATAGCAAGAGCTACTCTGATTGGCTGGGATACTTTTTAACCAAGCCCCCCAAGATGGGTGTAATTCATCTTGTTGATGCTAAACTTCCTGCATGACCTTACTATGCCAGGATACCACAGGTTCATGCAGGAGTCTAGGTATCAACTGCAGAGCAGGGTTCAGGATCTGAGGCTTTGGGTTGAGGATCTAGGCAGGGAAAAACCCGAGTTATAACCAGGCGGCACCCCATAGCTTGTGATTTTCTACTCGATCACACTAGTGTCTTAGTGTGCCTACCTAGAACAAGAGTAGTGGTTTCATACGGGGCAAAGTTGCTATGCTCCCAACCCTGCTGTATCTGCTCCACCATAAAGGTGGCGTGCAGCGGATGCGAAGGATTGCCTACATCTTTGCTCCCAAGGGGCGGAGTAGCCCAAAATCCCCTCACCGTGAAATTTGGAACCTTGCGCGCCGCTTCCGAGTTCCCACAGGACGGGTAGTGCATCTCCAAGACATGAAGCGTTTGCAGAAAGTCACTGTGGCTTTTCTTGCCAAAGCCGTTTGCATGAACTTGTCAGCCGAGTGACGACCATAGCGTTGTACTCCGCAGTTGCCACGTGAACGCAGATGAGCTGCAGAACTCTCAGAACACCCACTCCAAACTTTCAACTCCGCAGGGTGCATGCCACCTAAGCCACAACTTCGTACCAGAACTCAAGCACCTAGCTCACCACACTGAAGAATTTAGAGTTTGAATGTAGAAGCATGAACCCTTGCATATTAAGGGCTTCTTTACTCTCCGCGATGCTTTGCTGATCTCTGTAGGGCCTGCGGAGGCTCTCGAATCTCAAGAGTTGGTTTCAGGGTTTGGGGTTGAGGGTTGGGATTTACCGCTGAGGGCTTGCACGAGCCCGGTTTTAATTGGATACTGCGCATGGCTTGGGCTTCAGATTTTTCCCCGCAAGACTCGGAAATATCCGAATTTCAGAAACAGGCTTTGGGGTCAGGGGTCTTCTTAAGTTGAACAAAGAGTGGCATGCAGATCCCCTCAACATGTCCCACAAGTACAACGTGTCGCGGTAAACAGGGCAAAGGTCCTGGTGAAGGGGCATTGGCAAAGCTTAGCATTAATGTTTTGATGTAGAATGCAGAAGCCTGAAGAATTCCCCAACCCCCAATCCCTAGACCTCAAGTCCCGCACCCTAAACCCTGAATCCCTAGGCTTTAACACCAGGAGGGCTGCATTTGTTTGGGGCCTTTACTTAAAGTGCAAGTGCGGCTGGAAGGCTTTGGGTGCAGGCCATCAATACTTCGAATTCAGGATTTTGGATTTAGGGTTAAGGGTGTGGGCTTTAGGAGGGCGTATGTAGGGTTTAGGGTTCAGGGCTTTGGATGAATGATTCAGGGCTCTGGATTGGGGCAAAACTGGAAAACGGCCAAGTTACAACAGCCCAAACTAAAAGACAGCAGCTGAAAGGGGCTGGTGGTTTACTGCGCTTTGAAGAGGGACTTTGCGGCTTGCCATCAGGTCAATGCACAGTTCCCGTCCATTTTCTCCGAAAAAAAATACCACCTGCGCGGCTCAGCGTTTGGGATTGCCTGGATCTCAAAAATCAGATAACGTCATGGCCCAAAAGCCAACAAAGAGAGCCAACAATGGCGATTAAGACTTGAACCCTAAACCCTACATACATCTGGGCTTCAGGCCCTAAAGCCCTACTTTATCTCGTCCAGCAGGCTCGACGTGCCTGAGAGATGGGGAAGCCTTGCTGGCTCGCTTTGATTTCAAAATTGTGGATCCCCTTGAAGGGTTAGAGCCTCGCTTCGGGAAGCCTTTTACTGTAGCCATTTCATTACCTCAGGGTTTAGGGTCGCGGGCACACTAAGAATCCCTACCAGAACTTAAATAGGCTGGGGGCCCAAACACCCGGCCTTCCTTTTAAGGGAGCATAGGGATTCTTCTGTGGGGTATAGAACGAAGGAACAGTTGTAGGTTATTTCGGAATATACCTGAAATCATGTTGGAGATGCTAGTCTGATCTCGCTGGTTAACGGTAGTGGGCTGTCTGCGCTAGAGGGGCCCGATGATACAATCATAGTATCAAGATAATTAGATAAGCCGATGGAGAGGTGTAGGCAGGGAGGCGCTGATCTTGAGAAATGCCAGTTTGGTGGCAGTACAGAAGCCTGAATACGTATTCCTGAGTTTCCCGTATAGTCCTCAAAGAGCTGATTCTCTATTTGGAGTTTCACGGACCTTGGTGACTACTCAGAATTTTGCTTATAACCTTATTGGGAATCTGCCCGCACCCCAAGTAGATTCACCAGGGGCCCCGAGATCAATAAGATCCCGCCGCACTGGCCGCATTCCTAGACCTACAAGGCCCTGCACCAGTACACCCTAAACCAATAAGACCCTACACCAAAAAAACGAAACAAATTTGCACCCCAAAAACTGAAGTTTAGGCTTTTGGGAGCTTCATCAAACACCTTGACCCCTTCCCTGAAGTGGGTCCGAGTTCGGTGTGGCAGTACAGCATTACATCCAGGCCTTGCTTTCATTACGAAAGCACAGGTCCGGCATCAGGCTTCCTCAAAAATCGGATCATTTCATAAGTCTGCCACCTTTGAGAAGCAATCATTTGGGTAGACTCCTACGCTCCTGCAAAACGATTGTCCAGTGGCATTGCAGGTCAAAGAAAGCTGTTCTCCACGATGCAGGTGCGAAGCAAAATCGCTGGGCTTGTTGGCGGACCTCAGAAGAAGTTTGGGGTTTTCAAAACAACTACGTTGTCGTTAATTTTTTGGTGGTTCCTATAATGAGGGTTATAGTATATTCCGGTCTGTATTGGAGGCTCCGTCTTGCTGATCGCCATAAGTCACACGGGTAAGGATGATGTCCAGATATTGATGTTTTGTTGACCAACTTAGGGAGTCTGGCTTCGTTTGCCAGGCTAGGGTTTGGTTGCCACTGGCTGTTGTACATATCAGGAAAGTGAGAAGTGCCCCAGAGGTTCGGATTTAGGGTGTCTTTTGGATTTCCTGATCACGCACAGCTTGATCTGGACCCTGCTGGATTTTACGTTGGTTGTTGGATTTGGGGATTTAGGGTCTAGGGTCGGAGGACTCTCGGCGTAGTTCTTACAGGTTGACCTCATCTTACGAATGGAAATTCTACAAAAAAAATCAGGGGACTTTGGGCTTATGCCCTGCAGCCGGCTGTAAGCCTATGAAGCTCACCAAAGGCCTCATTTTGTGACTCAGTACAACCTGAACCCAAGAATGTAGAGTCTTGAATGAGAAGTAGTCATTGAGACTCAAGTGGAATGGAAACTTCAGTGGCAGCATGGATTAGACTGCAGGGGGTTTAATGAAGGGAAGCCTAGACAATACCAGCCGTACCCGATCATGATCCGTATATACTTGTGGCATGAGCCATCTCAACACCTTCATTCCAAATTTTCAGGCCCCTACACCAGGTTGCCGCATCCTCTTGGGGTGTTTGCAAATGTCGTATAGCCTGCCAATATTCCCGCGTTATCCTTGCAGCATTGCTTGATTATTCCCAAGATAATGGGTTTTCCTAATTCCCCCCTACAGACCCCCCTCCCAGGTTGCCTTCGGTTAACCTTAATTCGCCCTCACTTTCCGTAAATGACCGTAATTGAGGATGACAAGAGCGCTAAGAGTTTTCAGGAGTCTATACTGGGTTCCCCCATTTTTGGAGACACAAATCTTGGACTTGAACCAATAAGCCCTAAACCCAGAAGTTGCCCGAAAGCCCGCTTTAAACCCTAAAATCAGCACCTTCAGGGTTACCTAGACCCTCCAAGTAGTTCATCCAAAACCAAAAGGCCATACCAAACCCCAAGAAAGCCCTGTTTTGGAGAGCCTAGGTACCTTTTCTATTGTTGAAGCGGAAATTCCGCTGAAATTAAACAAGCCCCTGACTCAGCATCCTTATGCCGATTCATGTTTCGTTCTGCTTTGCATGTGTTTCTCCATGCTTAACCCTAATAAAGCATTCCATACCCCCCATTTATACGTATATGCCCCTATATCTAACTATAGGACCTATAGAACCCCGCAAAGGGGACCCTACAACACATTGCTTTCTGGATGTGCTGGATTGAAGGCGGCAAGAAGATCTTGCATCCGGCAGAGGCGGACCGCAAGAAGGCGCTTCTGTAAGATAGTGTTGAGGGTTAACGGTTTAGCACCTCACCCAAATGTTGGCTTATACGGAGTACGCAGGGATCAATTTCAACGTCGCTTTGTTCAAGCCTTGGAACCTTTGAAAAGAAATGGTTTGACATTTCACGTGCTAATGGCTTACTTGTACTCTTTGTGTTGGGCTCCTTTCGCTATTGTCTAACAGTCGACACAAACTGTACGAAAGATTCTAGCATACCCCTAATTTCTTCTAGCCTAATTACATGTGACTGTTACTGGGCGGGGACAGAGCCCAAGGTAGAAGCCTGAATACTTTCCAGTCTTGCCCCCAGCTGACCAGGTCTTAGATAACCTAAACGTTGAACCCTGAGATTAACATGAGCTGCTGGGCTCGGGTCAACATGGTAGAAGGATGTTAGGGTGTTAGGTTTGAGTGTTTCGCTTAGGGGCTAGCTTAGAGTATAGGGTGCTGTTGATGCTTTGCTGGTTGTTGCAAAGTTTATATAGGCTGTGCAAGGGCTATGTTGGGATGACAGAGTCGGAAGCGTATGGGAGTTTGGGGCTGTGGTGTTGGGGTTTCTGGCTGCGGTGGTGAGATTCTCGGGATTTAGCACATCTGACTTGAAGGTTTTGGAAGTCCTGGGCGGTAAATGTTTAGGTTTGAGCTTTTCAGACTTCACGTGCCCCTGAATCGGGTAAGAACTTTAGACTTCTCATGCCGAGGATGCACAGAACCCAAACCCCTCTTTTTTCAAAGCTCCTGAATCAGAAATCAAGCGGCTCAACGTAGGAGGGGGTTCAGGCTGTGGCAGGATATAGTCTTCGAAAGGCGTAAATCATGCACGCGACCCCTCCGTGTAGATTCCCTGAAGAATTTCGACCTGAGCGCATCGAGTTCAACGTTTCTGGGTGAGGCGAAAGCATACTTCAAATTTTTGAGGCTGTCACATTCAAAGTAAGTTTACCGGTGTGTTTTTGGATACCCCAGACAATCGGGTGAATAGGGGGAAACCAATACGGAGCAGAAGATACTATACTCATGTTCATAAGGATCCGAGAAGGGACTGTCAATGTTTCGAGTAACCCCAAACTCTATAAATTACTATATAATCCCAGTTTCCATTTTTTGCATTTGCCCTTCCCATGTAATTCTCCTCTATTGCATGGGTAATATATACGCGCATGATCCCTATATAATCCCCAAAAAGAAACCCCGATTATACGAAACCCTACCGCACCGCCTACATATCCCTATTATCCCCGTATAGAACCCTATAGAATACTATATCCCTTTTCAAGGGACCCTGACATCCAGGCCAAGCAGCGCCTGCGCGAGAACCGTGCCAAAAACCGCAAGAAGCAACTCGTCAGCTCTTTATCTCCCTAAAAAGGGACAGGATTAAGGTTTATAGGGTTTATCGTGTAGTAGTGTCCATTCCCTTTTCCATTGTCCCTATATTGCCCCTATTTTCCCTAATATTATATTCCCTATTCCCTACTAGCGGGTTTAGTTCTGGGTGCCCGAGCCAGGCCCATCCTATCTGAGGCGGTTTGAAGCGAAAATGCTTGAGAAAGACGTGCGAGACGTCCAAGCAGAGATCAGCGAATTCAAGGCAGGGGCCAGATTTATATTTTCCTGGAAAATCATATGGAAAACCAAATGGAAGCTACTGTTTAAGGTTTGTTGTTGAAGGTTTAATGTTTAGGGATTGGGGTGCGGGGTTCGGGCCTCAGGCTACTTTGGGAAGATGTCGGAGTGAATGCACCGATAAGTTTAGGGTCCAGGAGTAGAGTGTAGGGTTTGGTTTGGGGTTTGTAGGCTTTACATGGCACAGGCCCGCGAGACAGAGGCTTTACAGGCTTTATGGTCTGCTTGAAGCCATACATCAACTTGAAGAGGGTTTGTAGAGGAGGGGTTTCAGCTGCTGCAGGCAGATGCCTTTCAAGGATTTATTGGAGCGGTTTTGTTAGGGTGGTGGGCGTTCAGATCGAGCATGGCTTCCAGAGTTCAGTTGTCAGGGGATTATGTGGGAGTTTCTCAGACCAATCCCTGATAAGGACCCTTAGATTTTGGCTGCTTTCAGAAGCTGAGGTGTGGTGGTTGAGGCTTCAGGATTTTGGGCAAAGGATTCAGTGTTTCGGGCTTCTTATTCCTGTATAATCCTAGAGTAGTCCGACGTCACTTATCAAATTTACCTTAACCAACCAAACGAAGTCAAC
>CAJNIZ010042927.1:91990-107668 GCA_905231905.1 Symbiodinium pilosum
TATATATGTATCTCTCTCTCTCTCCTTGGTGTCACTATGGTACCCCTGTTTGCAAAAAGTCCCCCTGGGCAGCACGTCATACTTGGCAGATATTCCCAGTACGGGTGGACCGTCCAGCTGAAAAATTGTCTGAGCACGACTTGAACAGCAGGGTCCTTCAGCATATGGTAGCTTCCCAAAACAAGCGCCCCCAATGTAAAGCCAAAAAATGCGATGATTCTTGTGCTAATTAGAGATCCACCCGCCCCTAATTTTGGGAAACCCTGAACCTCACAAACCACTATATAATCCCAGTTTCAATTTATTTGTCCATGTTCTCTTCAGATTGTTTATTCTCGGGGAAATAAACGGTAGTTTCAATTTCCTTTTTCACAAGGGATCCTATCATGCCGCTTCTCCATAACGGTATTTCGTAACATGCCAGCTTTGCATGTTAGGACTCTGCGGGTGTTTGGGGTTCGTATTGCTTCCAAGGTTTAGTTTGCAGGGCTTCAGGATGTGGGTTTCGGGTTCTGGTCAACCCGCTTTAGGGTGCAAGCCCCGTGCGGCACGTGGTCACAGAGTTATCAAAACTGCAAGAATGAGATGGGCCTTCCCTTACCTGAAAACCTAACACTCCTAATCCTGTATATGATTGTATGATCCTAGTTTCTATCTAGTTTGTCCATGTTACCATGTTCTTGCCATGTAATATGATTTTGCCGCCCAACACGAGTGCAGGTGTATACTCAGGCGATGGCCGTGGGGCTATTCTGGAACCCCCCCAGTACATGGGCCCAGCAAGATTGCGGCCCTCTGGGGATTGCCAGGGCTTATGAAGGTTTCTTACTTAGGGCTCATCAGGCCTTGTGATTGTGGGCCGGGATGCATATCAGGGCAGCCATGGCCATTGGTCCCATGAGATGATCTAGGTTTTTGACTAAAATCAAAAGACGGTCAGAGAGTTGAGGAGGCTATTTCTAATTCTGGGTCCTAATAAGTCTGCCAAAGATCCTTACTCTGGGGTCGAAGGCAAGTATGCAAAAGTAGCTTCGCAGTAGCGTGGCCAACCGTTGACCTTCTCGGGTACATGCAAACCTTGCCATAATTGGCAGGCAAATCCTTTTTCGGAGCTCAGCGCAGAAACTAGAGCCAAAATTATTGCTTCTTCTGGAGTTTATTTGTGGCTTGCCGAAATTGGGGTTCCCCCTTCCATACCCAAACATATTGTAGTCCTTACTATAGGTACTCTCAAGAAAGGATCCTTCATTCTGGACACCCTAAGCCCTAATCAATCCCTAATTACAACCAGAGTTCCTAAACCAGAATTGTAATCCCTAAGCCCTCTACCCCAAATATTGCCCGTTTCAGGGAACCATACACCTTTTTCTGCAAACGGGGAGACCTTCATTTAGACATTTGGCTTCAATTACGCCCAGGTATCGGCACCCAGACGGCTCCGTAAAGCGGGAGCCGCCTCCATTAGCGACGGGACCCCAGCAGACCGGGGGCTTAGGGTACCACTTTGTAGGTAAAGACCAGCATAGACAAAAAAAGGTTGTCTCCTTTTTTATTGGCTGTCTGACTACCAAGGCATGACTTGTGTTGTTGGATCAGCCTGGCAAACACAGTTTGCGTGTGTACAAATTGTCCTTAGCTTCTAGCGTTGGGGCTTCAGGATCTGGGTATGCGGATTTTTGGGTTTATAGCTGGGTAGCTTACCTTCAACCTTTTTGCGCACATGTAACCCTAACGTACTTTGAAGGTTTACCTTCTTGGTCCCAGCGAACTTCCCAATTGGGTTAGGCTTTACATAGGGTTGGTACAGGCAAATTTTGAATAAAACATCAGGCAACGTCGAAATTGCATTGCAGCTTTTGGAGAACCAGCAACCCCGGCAAATTGAAGCCTGCACACGGTTTCCAGTGTGGAGCCTTCTGCCCTATAAGCTCTAAACCCTTAAAGCCTAGACCCTTAATCCAAAGCTCTAAAGCGAATGGGCCGATACCGGGATATGTACGCGAAGCTCCTGAGCATCATGCTGAAGGACTTGGATTCCATGCCTCAGGCAAGGGCAGAAAGAGTCGCAGCGTGCCTCGGGCAGTTCGCAATGGATTCTCGGGGGTCGGCATCTCGCCTACAAAGCCGGGAGGCGATTGAAAGGCTCAGCGACTGGAGGCCCTGCTCTCTGTCTTCCATGAAGACCCTCAAACGCCCACGAAAGCACATCAGGTGTGGTGCCATGACATGCGGCAAAAGGTGAAGAAGTTCCTCTTGGTGGGAAGATTGGATGAGTGCCACGTGGCTGAGGTGAATGACGCCATTTCGGCTCGAAGCAGCGGCTGGGGGCGTTAACAGTGCCTCGGGAGTGACGGGTCCAAAAGAGACTGGCAAGACATTGAGACCCCCGAGATGTCATTAAATGGCATTTGCAAAGCTCATGCCTTGGATATCCGTGGATAACAGGTCCCAAGCAACAAAAATCTAAATCCCAAGATCCCAAACTCTTAATATTACCCCACCTTTCATTCTGTATGCCCCCAGCCTCTCACAGAAGAACTGCGAAAGACTCTCAAAAGCTGTGATAAAGGAAGATACCTGGTCATGCTAATGACCCTAATCTGGTCTAAGGTATGAAAGGGGTTTCGAAGTATTGCAACCCCAAGCGAGAATGCAAAGATATTGGCAACCCAACCCTTAAACCTTAAACGCCCGTTAACTGTAACATTGTAGCTCTAGGTCCCTAAACCCTACACCCCTACTCCCCAAAAATGTTGAAGCCCTAAACCTTTCAACCCTCAAGCCTGAGCCCTGTAAATTGTGGTTGCGGAAGTCCTTGGTGAGGCATGGCTCTGCGCGTGCTGCCATGACAGATGGACTCGTACCAGGACACAGCGACATGGCGCCTGGGCATGTTCGGAGTCTTTTCGGGGTTGTAGCGGATATGTAGGGTTTCGGGATACTGGAGAATCAGACGGAAAAGTTGTAAATTTTTAAATGAAATGGAACGTTGATTGAGCAGTGGCTTATGAGCTACTGTCAATAATGCTAAGGGACCAGTTCAGGTGGAAATAGGGGTCCCGGTGGTTGTTTAGTATTGTTAGCTACTGGGAATCCATGTCAATTAACTGCATGGGTCATACTGGCTCTAGCTAATATGAAGCATGTATTTTAGTGAGAGCGTATGGTTGCTTGGCAGTGTTGATTACTGCATATAGTTGGTGTCCAGCTTGCGGGAACGTAAATACCACACGTTGGCATGTATAAGTATAAGGGTTTAAGAACTGTAGAGTTCAGGGGATACTTCTCAGGACGCATTGGGGTCTAGGAATTACAGAGTTGTTGGTTTGGGTTTCGAGACTCCCATACATTCATTGGCATGGATAATGGAGTTTCAGGAATTGTAGAGTTTCGGGAATACTTCTTGGGACGCATTGGGTGTAGGAATTCCAGAGGTATTATTGCAGGGGTATTGGTCCTGGGTTTCGAGTTCATGTGAAGCTCAGGAATCTTGGGTACGTGAAGTGCAGACAGGCGTCAATGCTTTTCACGATGAAACATATTTTCTTATTTTCCCAAGATTGTTCTAGAGGCATTTGGCGTTCAGGGCCCGTGTGTTGGAGTTTTGTATCGTGTTAAATCGACCTAACCCTGAAATTGTCTGCTCCCTTCACACTTCGACTTACGAGGCGTTACTATCACAATCACTAGGTGGCGCCTTTCTTTGCTGTGTTGAACAAGGAGACCTACTCATGAAAGACCGCACCAATATTACCATCAATGAGACCCATAGGTAAGATAATGACGGCACATAGCCACGATGACAACAACGTTGACAGCGACAACAGTTATAGTAACAAGAGTAGTACTAGCCGTAGTCGTACTGACGATGGTGATGATGAAAGTCATGTCCATGGGTGCCTACGGGCCATATGCGGGGTTGTCAAGATTATGGTCCCGTTTTGCGTACCCTGAGATTTCGGGGCCGCTGTATAATCCGGACCCAAAAAGGGACGATACCTATGACAAGCTTCCATATGAAAATCTCCAAGTCCAATCTTTCGCCCAAAGCAAGTGTTGCGTTATGCTGTGGGATGTCGAGGTGTAAGTACGGTAGAGCAGTACTTATGACATGACCCCAATACACCATAGTTCCCAAGGTATGGATTTTGTAAGGCGGCACCAGATGTCCTCGAGTCACACATTGAGCGCCGGGTGTAGAAGGTGTGTAGCGCGCCGCCTAATCCTAGGAGCTGGTAACGCTAGTACCAACAGGCCAAGCTCCACAACCACTAAACCCGAAAATGCCTTCTAACCCTAGACCCCATAAATCCTACTAATCCTAAACACAAACGCCCTGCAAATCCTAAACCCCAGAATCCCCATGCCCATATTCCATACCCTGAACCCCAAACAGCTTAATCCCAAAACACACTAAACCCTGAGCCCAAAACCCTACTCCGGGTATATACTAACAACCAGCAAGAAAGTGGCAGCGGATGCCCTTTCATCAACCCAGTTTCCATTTCATTGCCCATATTATTTCTTAGTTGATTTTCCATTATTTGTACATACTTATGTACGCCACTAAACCTGAAACCCTGAACAGTAGTTTCCATTTTTCCATTCTCCCCGCATAATCCCCTGTCAAGAGGTATATCTCACGCGTCACTTACTGACCCTAAACCCTTAAAACCCAAACCCGGACCCCTAAGCCTTACACTTATTCCTTTATGGAACTATTTTGGTTCGTACAGCAACCTAGGTACTGCCGAGTCTACCTGGCTCTGCTGACGCTGAGGCGGACCAGGACATCCGCTTGGGTTTTGGGCTACAGGGTAAATAGGGGTAATATATAGATTATGCAGGCATAATGGAACAGAACATGGAAACTACTCTTTGGGGTTAAGTGTTTAGAGGTTTATGGAATTTTTCAACTACTAACTAGGGGTTGTAACCCTGCTCATGACACGGGTCATAGCCTTGTTTAAAACCGAGGTTGCAGCTTTACTTATAGCTGGGGAGTTGTAACCCTATACTTCTAGAGCGGTAACCCATATAAGCCTAGCTGGGGGGGCTTGAAAGTAAGGCTGTAAGCCCAGTCAGATTTTACGAAGTCACGTAAACCTTCAAGTAGGGATGTCCTGATTCTGGGTTTTTTCCAATTTAGGTTTTCGGGATTTAGAGATTTTAGGCGCCCTGACGCACGGCTTACAAGGCCACATTCTGCGATGAACCGCTCGAGCCTGATCCTCTCGACTCATTTCTTGGCGCCCCTTCAGAAATTTCGTGGGGCTTGCTATGACAAATGCCTCACCGGCTGCGTCTGAAGCAAGTTTGGATGTGCAGTTCATCTCATCTCCCTGGTTCTTGGTAGGATTGAAGGCATGGTTCTGGAGGCCCCGGATTAAGGCCCCTCATGGAGGCAGAGGCTGGAGGCCCCTCGAGGCCGCTAAAGGGCCGGGAGTCCAGAAAGCCCTGGAAAGTCTTTGAGGCGTGGAGGCCCCTGGAAGCCCCTATAGGGACGGCTCGGGGTTGAGGGTTGAGGGTTGAGGGTTTGCAGGTTATGCTTTTAGGGTTTAAGGTTTGTGTATTCAGTGCTCAGGGTCAGGGCGGTCGAATTGAGAGGAGAACTGCTCAAGTGATGCATTCCTTGACCAGCCTCAAACCGATATTGCGTAGCGCCTCACGATCTTATTCCCAGTCAGACCTGTCCTGCTCAACCCTTCTTTTTTAGGCGATATGTCAACAGCTTTTCGGTCTACATGTCTCGCCCCGCCCACAAACATTCTTTCCCTGCTGACTTCCGAGCTGAGTTTTTCCCTGGCTCTCGTGTTTTAACGCCCACCCTCTCCTTTTTGGGGGGTGGACGGTACAGACCAGTCCAGGCCTTCTGCCTTGCTAGGTAATGGTGTCAATGTCAGGGTTTGCCCTAAATCAAGGCGTCGAAGACATGCGCAGCGCCTAGTCCCAATGCCGAACGTCGAAAATCCAGCTCTACGGGAGGTCCGGTGGACAAGAAATATCGAGAAATAGTACCCATCTTCCCATAAGAACACCCCCACCCCCACCCCCACCCCGATGATGAGCATTCCCGGAAGTATACAATGGGGAAAGGGTTGTTGCTACAGGGACGGGATGATCAACGTTATCCACAAAGTCGACATTTGTGTACTACAATTACAGTCAGCAAAAAACATCCAGGTAGAACCGGCCAACTTTCCGTGTGTTCCAGAAGCTTACTTAGTTGTTTTGGCAGGATCTGAGTGGTTATTCCCAAATTGTAGCCAGCTGCATGGAAGGACGGTGAGTCTGGAGAGTCTGAGGACGAAGAAGATGACGAGGCATGCACAGTGGTTTGAGGCTTCGCTTCTTTCCCCCGATTTCGCGCTGGAGCTTCCTCTGTGATGTTTGGTCATCTATTATTTGATCGGATCTGGAGACAACTCACCCAATGCAATTGTTTAGAAACCAAGTTACGGTTATGGTAGGGTTCTTCTTTGCAACAGTATCATCCCAAAAACAAAAATCCATGATTTAGGTAGATAATCTCATGTTCTAGTTGCTCATCAAGGCTTGGGAGTGGTGGATTGGATCCCTATAACTATCGAAATACATTCCGTACATACCCTACCAGGTGCCGAGCTTGCCTCCCAACCATTTAAGAGCTGGCAAGTAGACCTTCAAGCACAAAACAAAGCGGCCATGAGTCCGGGGTAGGCTTTAGGCTTTGGGGTTCGCGGGGTTTCCAAGAATGAGGGGTGTTTTTCTGGGAGTCCTTGCAATAACGATTACGGCATATTCGGGTAGTCATGGGGGCCTGATATTTATGGAAACCTCCATACCTTATAAAACAACAGTTGTATTTGTGGCTGCGTAGATAACTCTTAACCCTCTGGGCTTATATAACGCTATTAGAACGCATTCAGCATTTAGAAAGCTTTTCGTGAATTCGCAGACAGGGCGTAGATGACCTCGGACTGCCAAAGAATGTAGAAGCCCCAACAACCCCCGTACTAACCCCCCAAAGTTTGCCCCTTAATTATCCTTCTTTGGGGCTGGGTAAGGTCAGTTCCAGGAAGCACGCGAGAAAGTAGTTCTCAGGCATTCCACTTGTGGTAGTAAGTCGTCCAGAAGCAATTGTTGTCTCCCCCTCGTCCCAGAAGAAGGCTTCACGTGCGCCCTCGTCAATTGAGACAACCCAGAATAAGTCCTAAGCCCTCACACGTGAACCTCTAAATGCAGGGGCTGCTGCTCGTGCTTCTGTGGAAGTCTGAATAACAGCAAATATGTTTCTCCAAGAATCCTTCTGGAAATATATCGTAATCTACCCCAAAACCCTATTCTGCTATTCTGATTGTCCAGGCCCTGCATTACAATCCTTATATACACCCCTACATGAATCCATTTTCCGTTTCATTGTCCATTTTGTTTTCCAGTGGATTCTCCACGAAACCTAAAACCTCGGCTGAACTCCACAACCGGGAACCCTAAACCTCATCTCTCCTTATACACCCCTAAATGTCCCACATGTATCCTTACATACCCCCAATAACCGTGCTATTCCAATTGGTTCGGCCTCTACATTACGTGTGAACATCCACGCTTCGCTAGCTTTTGCATGGAATGCCTGCAGTTTAGGGTTTGGGGGGTGCAGGGTTTACGGATTGCGGCGATTTCAGTGGTCGTAGGGATGCCAAAGACAAAAGCAAGCGAAGCAAACGAGACAGAAATCCTGGGCTGTCGCTATGGAGCTGATATTAGGTCATTCCGTTCATGCCTATATGATACACCTTCCCACTAGCCCGAACATTATAGTTCACAAGAGATTCCTCAAAGAGGCGCCTTAAATATTGGTGAACGTATTTGATACTAGGGGTGGGGGTGTTTTGTTTAAAACTGCTGAGTGGGATTACCACCTGTAAATGACACGCTTTCCTTTTTGCGGTAGCTGGGCTCTAAGTTCCTGAAGAGCAATAATAGCAATAATAACAGTAGTAATAATCATGATAATAGTAGTGATAACAATAATAAGAACAGTAGTAGCTTCCATTTTCTTTTCCATTATCCCTATATAACCCTAGATTACCCGTTATTATCCCAATATTGCAAGACAGAACCGTTCGGCTAAGTTGGGCTTGAGCAGCTTCACGCTCACGAGAAGGTTGGGTAAAGAGCCGCTAGAGCTGTCCTGAAAGCTTCCTTGGTAGGGTCTGAGGGCAGATAGATTTCGTATAAATGGGGCTCTATGGTCCAAGACGGAATCCCAAGCTCCAAAACTGCCAGCACAAAGCCGTAAGGCGCATTAAAGCCCGGGCCTCATACCCCAACAACCTTTTCAGAGCATCAGCTACAAACTCTGCTTGCAGAGTGAGGGGCAGTTCAGGTAGTTATAATATACGCGGGATTCGCAGCTTCTCAAGTTCAGCTATACTTGCTGTAGTTATCCTACCTATAACGCGCCCTAAACCTACACTCTTACTGTTGAAGGCTTATTTAGCTACCCATGAACTTTCAAGCACCCCGTTAATCTGACTGTTGACGTCAGAAGGCTGGCGTTCATAGAATGGCTTCTCGATGTGATTCTGTGCATTTCCGAATATATTACCCAGGAGCGCAAGCCTGTCAATTGTGGAACCTGCCTCAATTCTTATGGCGATGATGGTCCTAGTATGATGCTGGGTAGATAACCCCTAAACCCGAAACCCATGCTGTAGCTAGCTGCACATGAAACTTGAGTGCAGCACTAGAGAGAACCAAAGGAGCAGGGAGCATCCTGAAGACCCTCCTCAAGCAGTAGGTTTGCCACCGTTCCATACAAAATCCTTGTATTGATCATGTATGATGCCCTGCTACTCGCTAAGCCTCCCTTGGCAGAGCCTTTCCTCAACAGATCTGAATTCTGAAGCACCAATTTCGGAAACCGAATCTGCGCTCTCTAACCGCTGGACACTGAACAGGGTATCCATACACATTGAGGTTGAGTGTTGAGGGTCTATGACAAGAAAGGGTTCAAGGTGTAGCGCACCGTTTCTTCACAAATCCACAAGTTTGTTGACAGGAGGATGATGACGATGAGCCCATGCTGCCTACAGAACTGCCCGATGGACTGAGAGTGTTTGGAGCCATGGGGTAGGGTTCAGAGCTCAATTTTATCCCTAGTAGGAACCCTTTATAACCCCTGCGTATCCCTAGGCTCCCTAAGCCCCTAATCTCCACATTATCCCTTGTAAAAATCCCATTGTAATCTCTCTATATCCCTAGGGTCCCGAAGTAGGGCCCCTCCTTTTAGCTTGGGGTGAGGGGTTGAAGCCTGGACGTAGTATAGGCTTTAGTAAAAAGGGTTTGGGGTGTAGGGGTCAGGGCTTAGGGAGGTTCATGGGACACAGCAACAGCTTGTAAGTCACAACTGCAGTAAGAGCGGTTTTTCTTAATTGGGGTAGTCTATATAAGCCCCATGAGGGGGAGTATAAGTGAGGTTATAAGCCCCTTAGTGGTTGGAGCTTGGAGTTGAAGTCTTGGGATCCGAGGTTCAGGGCCCAGGACCCTACTTGGGTATAGGGTATTGATGGAAATGATGGGTCTTGGGTTTGAGAATGGAAGTCCCAGCCAGCGTCTGGCCGTTACTGAGCCTCCAAAGCATGAAATATCCCTGGGGGGGGTTCTCAAAAGAGTGGTACCCAAGTGACCCCAAGGGATACAGGGGACTCTGGAGGGACTGCTTGGAGAAATGTGGAGCCAAACCCTAAGCGGCCAAAACCTCCAAGCCTAAACCCTTTTATTGTAATCCTATGTATACCCCTACATGCCCTTTAAACCCACACCTCCTGAACCCTTTGCTTGACAGGAACGCCGCTTCCCCCAGGACCGCCTGTGGGGCCGGCGCCTAGCGAAGCGCCGCTGCCGCCAGGGCCAGTGGGGTTTAAGGATTTTGGAGCGTAGGGCCTGGCCTTCAAATGGGTTAGACGGGAACCGAGTGTATAGGGTTTAGGGTATGGGAATAGAGGGATTTAAAGGGTTTTAGTTATGGCTGCACGATGGAGAATCAGATGGAAAAATCGAATTAAAATGGATACTTGGATTATATGAGTTCAAGGGTGAAGTTGAGGCATGATTAAGGGTAAGGGCTTGGGTTATTTCTTGGATTTGGTGGGTGTAGGATTTGGCGTCATGTGTTTGCAGGTTAGGCTCAGGGTTAAGGGCATGAGGTGGGTTGGGTTCGAGGGCTGAAGCTTCAGATTTTGGCGGGCACGGGCTTGATTTTAAATATGTAGGCCGTAAGGGCGTTCGAGATAGGTTTTGCAGGGTGTTCCGGGTGTCAGGGCAATGGGCTTGTAGGGTTTTGGATGCCGGGCAGAAGTTTGCTGATCTTGTACTTGTCTAGGTTTTAGGATCCGGGATTTGGGGTTCACAGGTTTTACGTTGCGTGCGGATCACGCATCACGCACGAAACCTGTGAAGAAAGCAATGTATGCATTCAACTGTGTTGGGCGTCCTTGTTCGGTGCTATGGCTTTACCTTTAAGCATACGCATGTGTGTGCCGTGTGACCTACATTTACCCAAACTAAAATGCAAGCTCAAAAGGGGCCCTACAAGGTTCATGTTTGTTTGTGGAAAGGTAATCCTAATGAGGTTTAGGCGCGTGAAGGGGCTGTGGGCCCAGGTTGTTGGGTTGGATTTCAACCTTTTTTAATCTTTCGGATACTGTACTCTCCAGTATAGAAAAAGACCGCATGTTCTTCGGGGTTTAGTAACTGCAAGAGGAACATACACTTGTTTCAAACGCGAAAGAAATTCTACTCAATTATGGTTTGCGAATTTGTTTCTTCGGCATTTACCAATTTCGGCCTAGATTTAGGTTTGGGGCTTCAAGAAAGGCTTGGAGACTCCTGAACGGCAGTATAAGCATTGCATAACATAGCATATAGGTATCTCGACTGAGTATCAGATGAACCCCCCGTGCATCTGCACGTACTGCCGCTTGTTCTCAGCTGAGGGTGTGCTGTAAGCAGTATGAAGGGAGCACACCCTTGGGTAGCGCCGGAATTTTGCCGGAGCCTTGCCTTGATCACAAACAGGTGTTTGGGTTAAATTTTTTGAAGCGTGCAAACTTCGCAGTTGCATCTAGCACCCTCGGGCTATTGAAGAACGGCCGGTTTGGCGTGTAGGAATGGGGCACAGGCGAAGGAGTTGTACTCTGGATCCCAACGGTCTGGGCTCAATTCCTGTTGCTGACCCGCCGGAACGTGATGAACACCCAGAGAAGATGGCAGATGCAGGTGGTCGGGCCAATGGGTGCGGGCTGCGTCAATTTCTACCCTCTCTCTCTCTCTCTCTCCGAACGCCTGGTTTGGGGGAATGTGCCCAGGGTCCTCAAGATCTTCCTGCTTGAAAGAATTTCTAGAATGTTGATGAGCAGGAGCGCAGGTAGCTGTGGAACTTCTAGGGGTTGGGACACTCATTTGTGCCTAGCAAGGAGCCACACTTCACAGGCTTGTACTTGTGTTTCCCCCCATCATTCAAAACCACAACTCCTTCACACAAGCCTAGGCTAAAGCTTCCACACCCTGACACCCAGATCCAGTCTCCAGAGAAGAGCTGCTAGTTAATGAAAGAAACCAGGGATAACCTTACATGACCTAATGCAATCCCAAAACAAAAGCCATGCACTCCCAAGCGCCCACTGGAAAGCCAAGTTTCTCAAATAACGCCCTACTTCATCTACAAACGGAGAGCTGTTATCCAAAAGTGTGGTCTTCTGGCGTCCGGGGTAATTCCCAAAACACATTATTCTTTCCCTACGATTATATGTAACTATTGTAAAATATACCTCAATACCCAATTCCAACTAAAAAGTCCTAATTCTCAACAGCAGAAGCAGTATGCATGCCAATGTAGTCTAGCGACTCCCAAAAGCACACCCCTAGTTTTGGAAGCTTCTGAAGGCCACCACCTGGACCATCAATGCCGCCGCTTCCTCCAGGGGCGCCGCCTCTGGGGCTATTGCCACCAATGCCTCCAGGCGCTTGGAAATGATTTAAACAGGGAAACTAGTGCTCCACTACAAAAACGTTTGTGTGGTTGTATAGCAAGAAGAGGGTTATCCTGTTGAACCACGCAAGATTATGCTATTTGGGGAAACTCGAAGAAGTTCGGAGCGCAAGAGGGAAAGACATCGCCTGCTGAAGTCTGCAACCAGGTACCTGCTTTTCCAAGTCATTGAGATTCACTGGTAATTCGGCCGATGTTATACAGGTTAATATCGCAGGGAGTAGTTATTCTCTTTGGCTGCTTTTTTTTTGGTTCCACGGTTTGATGGGCGCGGGCGGTCGGCTAACCTGGGGCATCCTGCGCATCCTCGCAGATTGATGGTCCACTTTCAGTAGTTGCAGCTTGATGGTGGACAGGACTGGGAGCAGCAGCCCCCGCTTGCCGCCCTGTCTGGCCCGCACAGAAACCAAAGAAGCAGCATCGCAGGTTCACCAGTAAGTCCAGCCTCCACATTGGTGCTCAGGCGCAAGCACATCGTAAAATGCCCGATCTTGGGCCTACTTACGCAGGAAGCGCTTGCGGATCGCGATGCACGACGCTCGAAGTCAGGGGACAGTCATCCACTGACAAAGGCTCCAGGCAAAATGTTCTGCCTGCCACAACCTACGCCTTTCTACGGACGACTTTGCAACAGTGCTCTTTATACTCTTTGCGGCGTGGGCATTTTTATATTAGCGCCAGAAGTTTTGCTTTGGAGAGCATGGACCTGGGATTAAGTTGTCCTGTCAGATGGGCGAATATGGGGGTGTCTCAAAGTTTGGTCTCAAAGTCATGCCTAGCCATCCCCAAAAAAGATCCCATTATTTCCTCATGAGCCCCATATGCATAGGTGTATTCTTCAGCCCTCTCTCCCTTCCTCGCTCTCACATACACACACACACGCTCTTTCTCTCTCTCTTTCTCTCTCTCTCTCTCTCTCTCTCTCTGTCTGTCTCTCTCTCTCTCTCTTTCTCTCTCTGGTTGGTCGTAGGGTCCCCAAGGGGACCCTGATTTTGGGAACCCAGCCCAACAAGAAATTACCCTGATACCCCTTACCAAAACACTGGCGATACCCCCCACGAAACATGCGCCCAGTACTACACTGTGAACAACTGGGGCTAATTGGACACCCCAGAGGATAATGTGATCCCCAAGGTTCAAACTAGGGATGACTAAAAGCATCCCCCCCACCCTAACTTCTAGACACTTGAAAACAGCTTACTTGACTAGTCCGTATATCCTACGTACTCCTACGCTCCGCCTTGCTGGAGATGTAAGCCCATTCCTGATTGATTTCAGGCACCTTAACACTGCACCAGAAACGTTGAACTCTTGTTGGAGTCTCGTGGGACTTAGTAATTACTCATAACTGCTTTTTAATCCATTCTCGGAATCCCCGAAGTTGGAGTTGCATAGGTTAAGTCAGGTTAGAATTACGCCCAGTCCTAAACAGGGTTGTAGCCCCAGTCAGCCTCATGGATGCAGAGCTGGCAGACCAGAAGCCCACACTGAAACTCTTCGACTCAAATAGACCCCTGTGATCCCTCGAAAAGCTTGTGATCAGGACCCCCGCCGGGCTGCGGTGGAGGCGAAGAAGGGAAATCTGTGAATGGTTTCAGGCTGCAGGGTTAGCCCAGTTTAGGATTCCTAGTGTTTAGGTACCAGGTGGCAGGATTGAGGGTTCGGGTTTAGACGGTTAGACCCGACATTCAGGTGGTCCCTTGAGAGTGGCCATAGGGTCAGATAGGATATACAAGTTTTATGGGTCAATGAAGGAATATACGCTGAGTCATGTGAGCACCCCTTTTTTGGTATGAGGTCCGTTTCTTGATCAAAGGGTATTGGACTCCAAATCCTAAACCCTCAAACCGTGAGGGTTGGGGCTTTAGGGTTACGTAAGGGTTCCAGCTATAGGATTTTTACGATGTAGGGTTTTGGGTTACTTGGGCTTTTAGAGCTAGGCGCTTGAAACCAAGACTAAAAATGCAGATGCATGGAAGCTCCCCCCACGCCCCAATCTCTAGACTCAAACCTTATGAGGCCAAGGCGCCGCGCTTGAAGCTATGTTCCCTAAAATGATGGTATGTTGGGGTAACCAGAGAGTGCCCATCTCAATGAAAAGTCCCTGCAGGCCCCGCAGAGACATATTTACAACACAGTCGAAACTGATAATTCAAAAGCAGCTTACGTTGCCATTTTGAAACATATGTGTTTATCGGTTTTTGTTGCTGCACAGTGGTCTACTTGAGTCTTGCAGCCATGAGTCCAAGTCCTCAATATTTGATCTTGAGGTGCAAAGCGCCATATTCCAAATAGTTTTTCGGCACTGATATCAAGATGTTTGGGCGCTTGGACCCTTCGGGGGCCACCTAAGCTGTCTGACCATCAGAAACCTAATACCAAGATATTGAGAGCCCTTCGCATGCGAATAGCTGTAGTCGCGAGGCATGGTCTTGACCATTCCCATCAGTGTTTTTTAATGAGCGTGCCGTCTGAACACACAAGCTTCTGAGTGTCGACCATAAGCCCTTCTCATCCTAACCCTGAGCACCGCCCTGAAGCGCGTGAATCCTGTTCGAGGCAGTTGGAGACTTGTGTTTCGGATTCACAGAATGTCTTGAACAGACATCCCAAACCGACACATTCTGAACATTGACCGCAACCAGGAGAGCCCAACGCCCCGTAATCAACGAAACGGTGCAATTCCTAACAAATGTCCGGGTATGAAGAAAGCATATTCCTCCATTCATAAATCCCTGAAACCCATCAGCCGTGAACGAATACCCCAATATGCAACAGGGAAAACATGAATCGCAACCTACTTCAGAACGGCACAGCAAGCAGCACGTCACTACCAAAGATGCACGATGCATTGCGTCTTAAACCCCAAACCTTAAACCCTCGAGCCTACAGACCTGAAGACTGCCCTAGTAAACCAACAATGTTCTAACCCTGCACCTTTTGACCCAGAGCTCAGAGCCCTTAACCTTAGCGTTTAGAGGTTCGGGGCTCAGGGTTTAGGATTTACGAAAATTCGATTTAAGTCCTAAAAGCACTTTCAACCTTGAACACTGAAGCGAGCTCTCGAGCTTGACCAAGAATATACCCCAAACCCTTCACCTGATTTTTCCGAAATGGCCTGGAGCCACGCGCGGAATGCCGATTCTGGCACTTCTCGATGCCGGGCTTTGGCGCAAGGCCAGTATTTGCTTGCGCATGGGGACTTCAAAGTTCATGGGATTCAGAAATGATAGCTACGGAGATAACTGGGGTTAGAAGCTGACTTGTAATTGGAGTAGCCTATATAAGCCCAGTTATAACAAGTGATTCCAAACCCCCATGAACTCCTCAGTACGTAACACCCCACACCCTAGGGAAGCCTAAGCCGCAAACCTGAAGTCCAAAACCCGAACCTCCAAGCCCTAAGCATTATGCCCTCGAGTTTATACCCTAGACTCCAAAACAGAATCTTCTGATTGTTTGGGTCGATACGTTCCTGAAGTAATTGGAGACGAGCCCTCAGGGATTAGGGCTTCAGGTCTTTGGGGTGGAGGGTTTAAGGTCATTGGGGGTTAAGGGTCGTCGGGGTTTGCCTTTACGTTCATTTCAGGGCCCGTTGTTTTCTCAATCCCGCCCAAATTATAAAAAAAAAAAATAAAAAAAAAAAA
>CAJNIZ010042927.1:107768-110268 GCA_905231905.1 Symbiodinium pilosum
AAAGCTGTCCACGGTCAAAAAAAAGGATATTCCCCAACAAGACCCAAGATCCTCCAACATTACCCCTAAATGGCGGCTTATCAAATCACGAAACACAAGCTGGCTTTACGTCAGGCTTTGGAGCTCATTTCTATTCAACCGCATCCTAGGCCTACCGCCGCAAGATCCAACTCTGAAAGCTTCCTCAGGTTTCCGAAGCAACCCCTCAATTGAAGAACATACCCTAAAATACACGAAAGATCCCAATATGATTGAAGGTATACCTTTTTTTGAAGGGTGAACCCCCAACACAATCTCTGTACGCCCCTACAAACTCCACACTACATTATCCCTGTAAACCCCTATGAAGGCGCCCGTGTTTGTGGAGGCATGTCGGTTTCTGCTGAAAGCGCTTCCCATCTCCATCTGGCGCAGGATGACACTGCAACTTGCCTTAGGTTGTGTAGGAGCCTAAATATTGCAAGCCAATTTATGGTTCAGGGGCTAGGGGTTTAAATTGGGGGGTTATGTTTTGGGCTTCAGGGTTTTCAGACTAGGGGTGCGGCTGTGTCGCAACGACTGCTGAAGCTCAATGGGATTTAGAAGTTACTGGGTCATGGTTGAATTTTTTGATGTTGATATACTAAAACCCAATGCGGAATACAAAAATAAGTGATGGTATGCGACACTAACGAGGAAGCAACTACTTAGGGTTTCGGGCCGGTTTTGCTGCAGACAGGATGGTGCGAAGTCAAATCCATCGTTGTTGCTGTTGTTGCTAAGCTGCTGCTGCTGCTGTTGTTGTTGTCGTTTTTTTTGGAGGGGGGCTGGCTTGGAGCTTGTGGTGTGCGGGTTTATAGTGTTGTGGGTTTTGGTCTTTCCGTTCAGAATTGGAACTCAAAGTTTAGGCAGTCCTGCACTATCCTGGGAAGCTGCGAATGTAGGATCAATTTGGGAAACCAAGCGGAACC
Source organism: Symbiodinium pilosum (assembly GCA_905231905.1). Classification (NCBI taxonomy): domain Eukaryota; class Dinophyceae; order Suessiales; family Symbiodiniaceae; genus Symbiodinium; species Symbiodinium pilosum. Next base: position 108,719 of record CAJNIZ010042927.1, read on the forward strand.
CTAAAACCCTCGTGTTGGGGTTGGCTCGGGGATTGTTAAACAAAAAAAAGAAGAAGACTGAGGAGATGTACTCGGAGGGTCACGGGGACTTAGCAAGCATGTTACCAGCGGGGATTACTGGGGTTTGTCTTTGGTTGATAGGTTTGACCGTAGATGTACGAAGTTCCCCTGGGTCTCATAGCCGGCCACATCATAAACCCTTCTTCTTGGGGAGGATTGTCGTTGCACTCTGTTGTGAAGATGCCGCCCTCCCCCACAGAGGACCAACACAAACACACACAGATGATTAGTTTAATGCGTAGAATAGAAGCCAGTGGGATAATCAGTAGGCGCAGAATAGGACTTTAGCCTTACTTACGAGATACACGTTAAAACCCTACATAATCCTAGTTTGAAGGTCATGTTCCATTGTCGTTTCCATTCTCCATTATTGGAACAGCACACCCCTAAACCTTTAACCTTACATAGGGGTTTCCAGCTTCTATTTTGTTCTCCTAAATCAATTCTTATAACTCCCCTATATACCCCCGCACTTGCATCAATACGGATGTTCAACATAGACAGCTACGGATCTTCTCATTTTGTGCTCGGGACCCTTCCTGTCAAGCTTGCGATTGAACTCTCTGCTTCAGAAATGGGTCCACAGTGATCTCCAGCAATTACGTGAGGTCGAAGTCTGATGTTGAAAGCGCAGCATGTCCTGGATGACAATGGGGGACCAATGACGCTCATACATAGGAATTGCTGAAAGCTGGGAAGCTCACTGACTCTGTAGACCCAAACGTGTCTTGCAGTTTTCCTTTTTTTCGGTATGCCCAACAGCAAAGATCCCCCACCCCAACAAAATTCATGTCCTCAAACCCTGAGTCCGTAAATTCCCGACCCTAGGCCCTCAGCTACAAAACCTAAACAGATCCAAAATCAGAGGCCACAGGCACCAAACCCCTAACGTGAAACCCTTTAGCCCCTACATCTTCAACCCGAAATACAGGTCCTGTCTTTGGTGGAGTTAGTCTTGAAAATCTATACCCACTTCTCAAATGAAACAATGTAAGTACTGATGAAATCCTGCAAATCACACCTACATCCCAAACCCTCATGGGCCCTGCGCCCCATATAGATCCGAATGCTACAGTTACCTTCAGCCTGAACCCCGAACACTAAACACTGAGCCTAAACCCTGAACGCGAAACCCTTTGGTCTCTGTAGTTGAGTACATCGCCTTTAATGTTTTGGGTTCTTTCTAACTGTATTTTCTACAAGATACAACTTTTTAGGGCGCCGGAAACTCACCAGCGAAAAAGGGTCGACTGTCCTTGCACTGCGACATACAAGCCGAGGCACACAATGTGCTTGCTTAATGCAGCAGCGTAGAGCGGCCACCTCTTCTTGATCCTGGACCTTGTTGGCTGCCCAACGCTGCTCGCATGCCTGCAACGCTGTCTGGCAGGCAGCAGGGACCCGGCAAAACTGCGCTGAACACAACAGTTCCAACCCAAAGAGCCTGCCACGCCGATTCGTGGCCCACTCTTCCGGCTGTGCAGCGTGAG
>CAJNIZ010042927.1:115268-174108 GCA_905231905.1 Symbiodinium pilosum
TACCCTAAAGCTGAGTTGTATGTTCCCAATTCCTGGAAACATGGCACACCCCACGTAAGGCTTTCTACCCGGCCACCTAACACATGCGCAACTTAAGTCAAGGGCTTATTTGGACCCTATGGAACCTGTATGGTACAGTTAGGGCTTGCATGGGCTTGCATTGTCAACCACCTAAAACGGACGGTGCTCTTTGTATGGCCCGTCTTGCGCTTTCGTCTCATTTTGGGGGGAGCGTAGACTCTGAAGTGCCCCTGCTTCTGCAAGCAGAGAAGATTTGGTAATCTCAGCCCCAAAGGTTAGGACTTCATACTTATCACATGATTGTACACGATCCTAAACTTGGGGGGTTACCACAGTCTGTTGATTCTGTATGAGGCAGTGGGCAGTGACTTTCAGTCACAATGCTGGGACAGTCCCGGTCCAGACAGTTGCTACTCGCCGATGTTTTAGAAGTCCTTGGAATGGCCGGAGGTTGACTAGGCTTTAAAGTGTAGGAGGGTCTTGGGATTAGGGCTTACCCGGACACTGTACGCCCTTCCGTTTTTGGTTGTGTCCGATCCTTTCAAAAGTTTATAGGGCAAGTTCCAAGAAGGGTAGGACATCCAAGGCCCAGGCAGAGTGAGGGTCTAGGGTTGAAGCTTCCAGCTTCAGGGCATCGGTCCTCAAACCTATTATCTGTACGGCAAAAGGCTGATTCTGAGCCCTCAGGAAGGGCCTGTACGTTCTGAAGGTTTTAGGGTTTAGCGTTTAGAGTTTGATACGTGCCAGATGTCGTTCTGTGATGACTGGGGGGCCTTCATGGGAATGGGCTATTTTTTGAAATCAAAGACGTCATGCGGGAGCGTGAAACAGCTTGTGTAGCAAGGCGCATGAATCCTGTAACTGATTTACGGATGCTTACACAACGCTCCTATCTGTTGCTGAGGCTGAGCCCTTAATAGACAGGGTTTGTGAAAGTGCTGAGAGGCAGATGAAGTCCCCGTGAACCATGCAACTGCCCTCAGGATGACCAGAACATTGCCAAGGGGCTGCACATAACAAGCCATGAAGGATCAAGATATAGTATTGTTCAGCGCAGGACGCACTGCGCCGACTTCTGCAGAAGCACTGAAGCCAACAAGATACGTAGATGGCTTACCATTTTGCCAATGGAGATCTGGCCTCCATCTCTGGCAGAATGGTCATTTTGCTGCAGTATCTCCGTATCGAAGTCAGAGGAATGCTGGGCATTCAGACTATCGTGCAAAAATCATGACAACTTGCTGGAGCAGAATGTTGCTAAGCTCCATCTTACAATCATTGCGCGGCTTGAAGGAGAAGCCGCAGATCTGGGATGCAGGGATGCTGGCTCACAACTTTGGTGTCGTGGAGAGCATGCTAGTCACAATCACGGACGGCTCTGCCAGCGACAACTGTGTCGCAGACGAAAGCTTCCAAAAGGGGACCTGAGACTATGCCAGTTTTTGGACTCCTTAAGAGACCCGCCCGCTTCCTTGGTAATCACCAAAAGTTCTACGGCCCCGAATCAGGCCCACTTTTGGAAGAAAACCCATATATCCAGAAAGCTCAACCCGTTAATTGCTGAACATTCCTTTGCAGAAGGGGGTTTCTCAGTTTTCAGAGAACCTACTAGACCTGCACTTTGTGGGTCATGGTTGGGTATAACATCATAAGTTCCCTGTCGACCGCACCTCTATTACGGCCCCTACAGTTTCCGGTTAATCAGGCTTATTCATGATAAAGTCAAGGTGATTAAGGGGGAACCTTGGATTGGAGATACGCCATACCCTTGCATGGGTAATAACTGGCAGGCTCTGACACACCCGTGGGAATTCGACGACGGAAAGTAATACTAAAGATCCTCGTGTCACTTAGGGTGTATCCCGTATTTTATATTGGGCTCTCTATACTCTATAGGAAAGGCTGTCCTCGGCTCACAACATTCAACTGCTGCCTAGGCCGCCAACACGGTGGACACTGGCTTGGACCAGAGGCCGGATGTGACCGAGTCTAGTTTTTTAGGGTTTCGGAGTTTCAAACGTTGGAATCAGAGATCTGTCTTGAATGAGAGGCTGTTGAAGTCACGTGCGGGACCTATTCATCAAGTTAACGCCTAATTTAATGCTTGGGCTTAGGATGAGGACGTGGCTTTTTGGAGTTAGCTTAGTATGGTTATGGCTTCATGTGGTGCCTCGAGTCACTGTTGGCTATGATGTCCGCTCCTACCAGGTGGCACCCCAAAATGATAATGCTAGTTAACATGCGCCTCAGATTGGGCTACATGAGGTCCAAAGGTTTAGGGTTGGGGGTTTAGAATTTAGGGCTCAGGCCTTGCCATGACCAAGGCAATTCTTACATCTCGCGTCCCATAAAGTGATCCAGCCAGCCAACATGACACGAACACAAGCCTAAGCTTTCCAATGTGCCTCAGAGAATCTGCGCTCTGTGTCCTTACACTATGACCTGCTGATGCTTAAGCCTTGTCTATATGATGCCCAAAACAGTCTCTGTGACCCACTGCACAATTAGCCAGGAAACCAATGGCCGCATTTCTAGTCTTAAGCCTTAAATAACCATTTTATTTTCTTAAGCATGCGTAACATGATTGGGTTCAGGTAACAGACGGCTGGAGAGTCGACACTAATTGCGCCTTGACTTGACCAGTTTTCGGGGAGGATACTAGGGTTCCCGGCTTCGGGCTTTGGATTTAATATACGGTATTGGGCTTAGCGTTTTGGGCTTAGAGGATGCAAGCCAGATTTGGAGTCCTTGGGTTAGAGTTTCTGTTGGAGATATAATGCTTTGCAGATTGGGGTTGGCGACTTCAGGTTCACGACTTTACCGTGGCACTGGTAAAAGCCGCCTTTCATGGGGCTGCCGTCGGAAAAAGTTATCGCGTTTCAAAGGAATGTCATGACTGCATGCCATATAGTAAACCCTACAAGGTCCACAAACATGGTATTAGCCCGAAACCAGGCAAGGAATGGAAAGTTTAACTTGGCAACAGTTATCCATAAACCCACCGAGGAACCAGATCAGGAATTGCTGGAAAGCCCATCTCTGCAGGCCCTGCAGACGCTGCCATGCTCGCAACTAACCCCCTGCTGTGGTCACGAAAAGAGATTTCCCCAACATGGGGTTCTTTTTTTGGAGTCCCCGTGTGTTGGGGTCTACATTAGCGGTTTCCGGTCTGCTGCCTAAGCACAAGATTTCTCTGCAGGTGCAGCAGCTACCTTCATGGGTTCCCCTGCCAGCCTGCTATACTACCCCTCCTGGGTGCTTTTGAGCCCTTATAGCAGACGCCTCTACGTGGGGGCGGCGGCGGGTCCTCCTCACCCATGCCCCCTGCTACTGCTCTAGCTACTACTGCTGGTACAACTGCTACAACTCTTATGAGCATGGCTATGCTACTGCTACCTCTGCTTCTGCGAAGAGCAGAGCCCGACGGTGATTCTGGAGGCCTCCTCAGGACGTGGGTCCTCTGCGGGACGAGGGGGGCGACAAGTTGTAATACAAGATTTGACAGGGCAGCTTGTGACAACACACCAGAGGGGTCACGAATCCCCCATGCTCCCTGCGTACAGTAGTGGGTGCAAATCTACCTGGAGAACCTATTAGGAATGGCATTGCAACTTCTGGAAATTGTCCGTCCAATCCCTAAACTCCTAAACCATTACTCTCTAAACCGTACGCAAACCCTGAACTCCCAAACCTAACCCTGAACCAAACCCTAAGCCGCCTAAAACTGCAATCCACAACTGTGTCATCAGGTCGTTCATGCCTTAGCGACACTGGCCAGCATAGGCTTTAGCGGACGAAACCAAAAAAGACAAACATCTGCACCCGGTTTAGGGACCCCAAATTTCAATAACCTAACGTCTTAAAATCCGAACAAGCACCGATAATCTGCATGTTTCCTTCAGGGGGTTGTATAGGGGCATGTACATATGAGTGCATAAGGACTGAAGTGACTACAGTTTCAGCATTTTGGATCAGCGTAAGGATGTTCAAAAAAAGGACCCTAGGGACGTATGAGGATTGTAGGCAGACGGCGGGTCTTCCCTTAGGGATTCTGGGGTTGGGGTTTTTCGTCTGAGGTTTCGGACAAGCTGGTTGCCTGCCGCAGCTTGATTGCATCGGGGTTTGGGGTAAGGAGTTCTAGTGGTTGTATACGTGCAAGTTCATGGGATTTACCGACTTGGAATAATCGGGGTCATTCTCCTCACCAATAAGTGGCGCAACCTATACAAGTGCAGTCAGGGGGATTAATGATGGGCGAGGTTCCACGCGCAGTTATGAGTGGTTCCTATGTCTCCTGAACCTTCAAGTAGGCAAGAAGCCCAAGGCCCCTGAGACGCCAAAGGCCCAAGACCTGGGCGCAAGTTTTAAAAATTCGTTCCAGGGGAGTTAAAGACATGGGGCCTCCGATGGGCCTTCATGTGCAGGACCTCGTCGCCTCTCCCCAAAAGTCAACGCATGCCATTCCCCTAGTGATAGCTCATGCCAATGTGGAATCATTATAGCACGGAAGTCTGCATCACGAGCGTGCTATTGTTCGGGGGGATGCTTATGTTAGAGGCCTATACTAGGCGCCTTGTCTTGATTAATACCTTGCAAAACGCACAGCTTCCTGAACCCCAAGAACTTGTAGTCGTGTAGTGGTCAAAAGCAAGGTAGGATTTCTTGCCTCAACCGCCCGCAGCCAAGGCAACTCACACAAGTGCTAGATTGGGGAGTTTTTGGAGATTACCTCTTCAGAATCTTGCGAAAATCCCAATGTTGGGGCAGAGTTGTGGAAGTGTTTGCGCACTGTGGCCCTGGACGACCATGGCGACTTCGTTTTGCTGCGCTTTACAAATGCTTCTGTGGGCAGTCAGTTCAGATGAGAACGGATTTGCCTGCAGCGGCGGTTTTTTGTTTTCACAAGGCTTTTGGAAGTGTATGGGATTCGACACCAGTGCCGATTTGCCGGCCACATAGATTGTTGGTTTGCGAAGCCACGCCCTGGAAGTGCTGATTAGCATTGAGAGCTGCACTAAGGAAGGACATGATGACAAAGTGTGAGCCGAACAGTGGTTCCACTTACTGTACCCACTGAAGCCTATGCAAGATGCTATGCCAGATGCTACGTACCCTCTTCACTGTCCTGTCAGAAGCGCTGCGCATCTCCTACGAACTACTTGCAAAGTCCATCCCCTAGACTCTAGACTATATGCCGCTGCAAAATTAGCAAATCAAAAAACGTCCTGAGCAAATAGAGCAGCAAGGAGTCTAAATTTGTTCCCACAGCCCCCTCGATAGCTTAAGGATACCAACCTGCTATCTGACTCCCTGCCCGAAAGTTTCCCACAATAAGCCCAGCCGCCGAAACCCTGAACCGGAATCCTTTAAAATTTAAGCCCATCACTCACAAACCCGTAAAGTACAGACGTTTCGCGCAACAATCCGACAGAACCCTCTCGATTTTTTTCTTTCCCGCATGCATTTCTTTGGTATCTGGGGTTCCCCTTTTTGAGAAACCCACAAATGTGAAATTTCCCTTGTCTTACTTGTGCTTTGGAGAGAGCGGGGGAGTGGATCCCTGTAACAGTCAGTGTGGAAACCCTGAAGACTCATTGAACCCGAGGTCGCTCCTCAATCTGGCGCCACCAAAGAGCGCCTGGGAATGATGAAGATGTGAAGTTTCACCGATGGTTCAGGGTTCAGGTTGACCCTGAATGTTGTTTTTTGGGGGCTCTGTCCTTCATCCTGACAAGTAATGTGTAGGGGCATGTTCCAAGAAAAGTGGACGTCCGGCATGAAGGCTACGGACACAGGATTCAGAGTTTAGGATTCAGGGTTCAGGATATAGCATTCAGAATTTAGGCTCTTGGTTCAGGGATGATAATGCTGAATGTTATTTTTGGGGTTCGGGTTTCATGGTTTTTTGTGGTGCGGGTGCTGCGTCGAGTGCGCAAGATCTAGGATAGAGGGGCTCAGGGGGTTGGATAAGCCAAAAAGACTGACACCACAAACCCCGAAGGCTGAGATGCATGTGTATCCCACGGGTCCTTGGAGTAGCCCGATCGTACGAAACCTCATAATATGTAAACATGTGGCCCAGGTGGCACCACCGACCTCTACCGACGTCTCATGGCTCATGGACAGGTGTGGCTCCTAATCAAACGCCTGGAGGGTCGGATTACCTACAGCCGACTTACAACTGTAGCTATAACCCAATTAAAACCGTACTGTGTGGGGTTGTGGGACTTGTAGCTGGGTGGTCCCCACAGTCAAAAACTAGAATTTATTTAAGCATCCCAGCCCTTCCAGGCAGTGCAGGTGACCACAGTTGGCTCTGACTTGGCGGGAGCCTCCCAGGCCGTAGGCGCACAGAGCCTCCTTAATGGGCTCCGGACTGCTTACCCCCATGCCAGGATGAAATATCATGTTCCTGAACAGGTTTTGCTCTAGTCAGAGAAATCGTAGGGCCTCCCACTTCTTGGGGGTCACGAGTGTTGAGCTTGGGAGCTACAGGCGCCCACTCATAGGCCCTTCTACAGGCGAGGGCTTGTCTCAAAGCAGCTCATGGAATGTGAGCGTTGTGCAAGCAGTTTGGGATGGGAACGCCCTCGTGGCAACTTGCTATGAGGCCCATCCTCCTAACACTGGGCATTTAAGCCCCAAAAGCTTGCGGATTGTCTAGGAAGGCCTGTACAGACATACAACACTGGTTGGAGCTCGGGCTTGGGGTTTGTATCCAGTATACTTGACATCATACCAGGACTTTTGTATAATCTCAGGTATATTCCTTGAGTAGTTGCAGGCCTTTTCCAAGTCTTGGGAATGAGGAGTACTTTAGGGATCCATTCCTTCATCCCCTACGAAGCATGAGTTAGAAATTTCGCTGAGGTGGTACCTGGTCAGCCAGGCGGCTCAAAGCTTTGAAGCTTGGCAAGACATGACTAAGGGTCATTATGGTATAGTATGGTGCATTATGGTGTATTAGGGTACATTGGGGTACAATGGGGTATATTACGGAACATTAGGGTAGAACAGCGTCTATAGGGTGTATGAGGTCTTAGGGTTTAGGGTCCAGGGTTTGGGGCTCCGTCCGTAGGGTTTTCCGTTTAAAAGGCGCAAAAGGCTTCATAGGGTTCACGAGGTTTGTGGGTGTAGAATTGATGGTTTGGGATTCAGGTTTTAGGGCTCAATTCTCAGAGTTTATGGTTGACACTTTGGGGTTTATACGGTTCTTACTTGGGTTGAGGGTTTAAGGTTCGCATAGCTTACTAGGATTGATGGGCGATGGCTTAGGGTATAAGGACTTTGGCACTCTGTCAACGACTCTCTAATCCTTAGTAGCTAGTAGGGAATGGGAGAATGGGTTATAGGGACTACTCTACGGAGTTGTACAGCAACTTTTATAGGAGTCTATTCCTTCCTCCCGTCATCCCGTAACAAGCATCAGGTAGTTCTTTTTTCCAGGGTTTCCATCTCGTATGCATGTTGTGTTTCTTGGGGGTTACAAAGACTTGAACCAGACCATGTTGCGGGTATATGCAAGAACCCTACAGCCGAGACCCTAAATCGTGCGGCTCACTTATTCTCACCTAGTTATGCTTGTCACGGTTTTGCGTAGAGCTTATTCATGCGGAAATAAAGGGGGTAAAGGGTGAGCAATGAAAAGACGCATCATCCTTTGCTGTGTTTGTTCCATCCTTGGCTGTCTTTCTGTTTAGCGTGAGGTCCAGGATGCAAAGTTTCACGTGTAGGGCGGGAATGTGAGCCCCTTACGGCCCCTTCTCAAGCCCCAATCCAGCCGCTAGGCTCAGAAGAGTGGATCCCAACACAAACCTACATGAAAATGGCCCCCCCTCACGTCCTAAAACCTATATGGCCAATGTACGACCCATAATTAATCCTAATCTGCACAAAGAGCCCCTTCATTGTTGCCCTGACGGATATGTTGTGAGGTTTTTAGTGGAAGGAGTGGCCCAACATGGGTAGGTAACTTAGCAATCCCCAATACTCCCCTATTCAATCTTGGTAGCCCCTGAGACGTTTTGAATACCTGCCTTCCTTGGACTTATAGATTCTTGGGGCTTGGCCCCCCAAGTCTGCAGGTGGTGCGCGACCTTCCTTTTGGTGCGAGAAGGCGCCTTGTGGAGCAGAGTATTGCCAAGGGATCCCACGTATCTTTTTAGGATTTAGGGGTATATGGGCCTTACAGGGACATATGGTGTTATATAAGGAAAGATATAGTATCAAGTAGGTCCTCTATTCTAGGAGTTGGCAGGGTGGTTAGTTTGGGTGGGCATCCATTCTTGGATTTGAGGGCCGGCCTGTCTCGAATTCGTACATACGCTTTTGTGTCTACTTGGAAGGGCGGGTTACTTATGACCACCTTACATAGTTCCAACCCACATGTAACACAATTTTAAAAGCTTGGGGATGTGATTGGGTTATACCTCCTCAGAAAACTAAACTGTCAGTATCCCATGCGCTTCAAATAAACTATCTCACCCCGCTGCTGGATTTGGGTTGATCGTTGGGCCCACAAGTATCCAGGAAATGCCACGCGCGTTGGGCTGTCTGATGACTGGGACGGGAAAGAACCAACAGCCGAAACTTTTCAGCAGACTCAGCCGTCCGCCTGGGCGAAAGGTTACAGAAGCAGCGGCCACGGCGAAATGAAGCTCTGCTGGCGATACGCATGCTGTGCGTGAACGCATGACCGAAAACCGAAGGCACTGTTTTCTCAACGAGTCGCCTGCATTCAACACTGCTGGTCGTAAGCATGCGAAGCAGATGCAGGAAAAGCTGAAGCCCTGCAGACGTGCCATAGTTGAAGTTGAAGATCTGGCCTTAGCAGGCAAACAGGATGAAACAAGATGTTGTGTTTATGTGTGGGGTCTTGGCGGTCGTAGAGAAAACCAATGCGCAAAAACATAGTCTACTCAAAAAGTCACACTTTAAAGGTTCCTGGTTTGGCTTTGGGGTTGATTCTCTACGTTGCTCGAAACATATGAAACGCTCGTGACATGACTCAAGGGCTTCTTACACATCGCCACCCTGAGCCGTAGACAAGTTACGGATTCCATATGCCATATATCACCTCGGGCGACATCCCAAGCTACACTTGGGCACCTTTTGCACCAGGGGAAGTCTACCCAGCAACTTTTCATGCATTTCTCCCAACGTTTTATACATTGCTCGGGCGCAACAGATTCATAGTTTTTGGTTTGAGGTTTAGGGTTTTGGGTGGAGGATTGGGGTTTCCGCGTCTTGGGTTTTCTGAATCTTTTACTGTAGGAAGAGTCGGACTGTTCACTGATGCTAAAGAGGGCGGGGGTAATGGCATTTGTACTTCCGCGACTCCCTCCGAACACAAGCCCTGCCTTGAGGAACGGCAAGACTCCAACGCCACCTTTTAGCGTCTCTCCACAAAGGAGGCTCCTGATATTTTGACCCGTAGTGTTGATTCTAGCAGTGCTGCCAGACCCCATGAGACTAAGCTTACAGAATTCAGATTCTCAAGGTATGGGATAATTTAACCTTTAACTTTAAGGGAGTCCTTAGTTCTCGTCCCTAAATTTAAATCCTTGAACGTTCCACAGCCTTCTTTGACCCGATATAATCGAATTAGCGTCTAAGATGGATTCCTAAAACAAAAGGAGCCAAACTACTGGATCTCGCTCACGAGCCAGAAGGATGATTTCAAGGCTGGGTTGCGTGGGCCATTCAACTGTTTGAAATATGTTGGGGTTTAGGGGTGAGGAGTTTTCAGTTTATCCTTGGGATGGTCAAGGCTTTAAGGTATAAGGGGTTTCAGGGTTGCACTCCAAAGGTTGCACCCTTTTCCTTTCAGGATGGTTTCAAAGAAGTCTAGGGGACTACATCTGCTCACGAAGGGGATATGTTTGGACCACATTTGCGGGACCTTTTTAGGGCATGACTTTTGGGCGCCATCCTATTCCCTCATAATCCGTATGTAACTCTAGCACAACATACCCCACCGTCCTATTCTGACGTCTGGAGGCCTCTGCAAACAACTCTCGATCATCCTGCTATAGCAGCTGCAGTGCAACGCATTGCAAAGCCCCATTCAAACTATCTAGGGCTGTTACCTCGCAGCCATGTTTAGAAGTAAAAAGGCCTAACCAGTTGCCAAGATTGATCCTTTCATACTTTCATGAGACACCCCATCCCCTCCACCCCTGATGTTGAACATTCTCCATAAGAAACCTTGTATACCGTTTGATAATTTGGGTGGGGCAGGCGTTAGTGTCCGTGAGTATAGCATCTGCTGGGGTGCCATATTAGTTTGGGTGCATTTGGCCACCCAGGAACCGATCTTAAGTGCGGAAGCGTGGCTCTTGCTTTAGAGTTGGTTTTTGGGTTTGGGGTAGGGATTATGCGTGGCCCTCACAGCCTTGGATGTGCTAAAGCTACGTTACGTACATTCTTGCATCAGTCCTCTAGAAACCGAACACTTTCAAAATCACATGTTCAGGGTTTTCCTTTCATCATGGATACTTGTTACAACGCAGGTGCATTGATTAGTTAAAGCGCTGTTGAGTCTTTTCAGAGCAGATTTTCCTGCAAGCATGCTTTGCTGCCCGCTCTTTAGCTCTAGATGGGCAGAAACCTGATTTACAAGTTAATGACGGAGAATCGAATGGAAGACCTAAACTTTAATTGACGCGTATGGTCGACATAAGCGTCTTGAGCACTGCAGCGTGTGGAACTCGTTTTTGCATCTCAGGAATTTCCAGGTGCTTTGTTTTACTCCTAGGCTCTCCATATCAGCCTTAGACGAGCTTTATGTACCCAAAATGCTAACCCTACAGCCTGAACCTCAAGGGGCACCCACCTGGTAACTGCCCACCTGGAACTTCACTCAATTCTAGAACTACGATGTTCAAGTTCGGCGGGAGGTCAAATGCAAAAAGTCTTTTATAGGGATATTGCCCCACATAGGCAAAGAAGGAAAATGACAAAAGAAAGGTGGCTACTATTCAGGGCTTAGGATTTAAGGATATCACCCCAATAACGGAGAATCAAACGGAAAACACAATTGAAGATGCCATGGAAACTGGGATTGTACAGGGGCTTATGCGGATAATGGTACGGTTTTTCGAAGCATGAATAATTGCCAATATCGTGAGCAGGTCTTGCTGAGGTACCCCATATACCATAATTTTGCAAGGAATCTAGGACTCAGATTGTACATAAGTACCTGCATTATTTGTTGCACATCCCCTCCCCCTAACACTGATTCTCCCTAATGACAAAATTCCCCCAACATGCTTTCAAGATGTGCTGGGTATCTATCATCAGGAAGATAGGAGTGGGAGGCTTTTTGTGGATGATTTGCAACATTCCGATCCCCAGAGGTGTACACAGATTTCTACAAGTCACTGCAGCCTGCGGTTGTCGCAAGCAGGACTGCATGGGAATGCTGGTGCCTTCATGGGTGCAACATTTTTCGAAGGCTTCTCGTCATAAACTAAACCCTAACCCTGGGCCCTACACCCTTGAACCCTAAATCCTAAGACAGCGGTGGTAGGGCAATACTAATCGAGGCTTAAGGCCTCTGATCCCTGTTCTCTTAAGACCCTATACATGTTTAGGGCTCAGGGTTTAAGGTTTAGAGTTTGCCCATCTATGTCTGTAACAATGTACCTTGATGCTAGCCGCTCACAAAAGCGACAAAATTGACACAAGCGAGACACGTAACAGTGAAGTTGTGGTCTGCGGGAATCTGAGCTGCGAACGTTTTTCTGTTCGTTATGTACTTGCTTTATCATCCTCTAGCTGATCCTAAACTTGCCTGTACTCTGCGCCCTAAAGCCTGATAAAACTCTAAACCCTAGTCCTCGAAGTGAAGCCTGGCTCAAGTAGGATTTGTGTATTGGCTTTTGGTGAGTGCACAAGGTTCCTTCGGAATCTTGAGGAGTGTATACATACACACATATATGTATATAGATATATACATATATGCTGCAGATTGGGGCACCATAATTGGAATTCCTACAATAAGTGAAGAGGAGCTCGGGGGGCGCGCCCCCGATTGCCGTCGACTGGTCGCCGCTGAATTTTGAGGCCGGCAACGGTGGAAGGGCTGCACACTACTGTGGAACCCATAAACGGCGCTCGCATAGGGTTGTATGTTGGGATGTGTATGGCTTAGGTTTTGGGGTATACAGTCCCCCAAACAAACATGGAACTCCAAGAAATGCCCCACAAAGACAAGTGCCCCTAGAAGCAGAGCTACAGAACGTTCCTCACTAGTTTGGAAACGGTAGGTTTAGGGTTCAGGGTGTAGTGGCATAGATCAGTGTAAGAGGTCCATAAACTGAAGGCAGCAAATCGGTAATGATGACGCCAACCGAAGCAAAAAGAAACATTGCATCAGCCACACTAGTTGATACATAACACTCCTGCATGACCCCAACACCTTTCACGTTAGGAATCATAAAAGTTTAGACTAATGCTGTCCTGCAGGTATGTTTCGCATCATCAGTGGTGAATTTTGATACCTTGGGCATCAGCTTCCGCTTGGAGATGAGACTCAAATTCTGGGGGGAGGAAGAAAGATGCCAACCGCAGCGGGAATGTTATCGAAGATGAATTCTTCCAAAGTACCATAGCTGGTTGTCATGTCTGGGTCCTTGCTTAATTTCAAGCCGTTGAAGGTAAAGCTAAGAATGCCCCAGGAAGGACCTGTTTGCAGTCCAGCTCTGTCTTCTGCAAGACTCTTACTGTCAACCCCCAAGTACAAAGCTCAAGGCCTTAAAACTTGCACCCCGAAGGCCTAAAGCCTGAAACCGTTTGCCCTGCATGATGTACCTCAAGTCCTACCCGCCCTGTGCTCCACCAACCCTCATGCTTCAGGAGCGGGCTTAGGATTCAGGGTTTAATGTTGGGGCTCAGGCAGCACTGAAGACATTCAACCGCACGAGGTTCTGTAATTGCCTTACCTCACTGGAGCCCTGGATGCTTCGGCGTCTTTTCCAAGCGCCATTATCAGGACGGGGCCTCCTGGTGGGGTTCCAGGTCATAGTTTTGGGGAGCGTAGGTGCTCTTGCTAGAGCATCTTAAGCAGAATTCCCTTCGTAGGGTCCCGAGGGGCAGAGCTTGCGTTGAGAAGACACCATGTGAGAACCTGAAGGAAGCATGCCTTTGTACATGCTTATGTTATTTGCATATATTCATGACACGCTTCGTACGAAATTTCCTGCGTCCCTAGCCTATAAGTAGTTTATACCCATGGCATGCTGGAATTTTAGGCCGAGGCCAGGCAGGTGCTTAGCAGATAGGAGCGCTTAGCCCCTGCAAAAAAGAGCTGCTATGTTCTTTTCTCTTATCAGGGTCCTCTCAATGTAGCTCAAAATCACATAGTCCTCAACAGAAAAACCAACGAGGGCGCATACATTGGAGAGTGCTGCACGCGAAACATGTCCCAGGTGAATCCTTGGTGGATTCGAGCAGTACATCCCAACGTACGTTTCGTTGCCCTCCTGAGGCCGCTTTCTGAGGGAAAGAGTAACCCGGAGGGGGCTTGATGGAGGACCAGAATAGAGTAGGAGGTCGAAATTCACAAATAATACGGGCCTAAATATTTAGGGTACCCCAGAAGGGACCGCAATCCCTGACACGAGAAGTTTCTTGACAAGGCCGGCCCAGGATTTCGGGATTGTTTTGAGAATACGGGGAATGCCAGTATGGGCTATTAGACCTCAAAATGCCCTGTTCAGACTGTAAGAAGGGTAGTAGGTTAAGGGACCTTTGAGGTCTAATAAATAGCCCATCCAGGCAATTGGTCACGCAAGCTTGAGTCCAGAAGCGGGATGAAGGGAGGACAGGATGGAAGGTATGCGTCATCTGGCCCCTGTGAGACCAGATGAGGTCTGCGCAGTAAAGGAACACTGATACTGTAGTTTGCATAGGGTTCTGGGGCAGTTTATCTAGTGAGTTGTCAAGAATATGGTGCCTCATATCATATGGCCCCTTATATGTATGGTACCCAAAGTGGAAGCCTAACACACCCGTAAACCCAAAACCAAAGACACGAAATGGAGCCAAGTGTAGTGGGCTTGGGGAATGCACGCTCGATAGGCGTTTAGTGTCTTTTGGCAACTCCCCCGGCATCGTGAAAAGGTGGAAGCATGCGCGCATAGCCCTTAGCCTTTTTGGGCGAGCACTTCAGTATTCAGGGTGCACACAGGGCTCAACAGTCAACCCTTTGCCTAGTGGGCCTAGTATGTAGAAGGGGTGCAGGGAACCCAGTTTCTGGGGCTCTTAGACACTGCTTCTCAACAGCTCAGGCTTTCAAGATGCATGTCATTCTTCTCATCCTGTCTTAAGGTCATCTAGCCCATAGCGCATGGGAGATTCCAAAGATCAGCAGTCGGTTCATGGAGTCTCGATTATACCGTAAGGGTATTGTCTAGTTTGGCGCCTTTTATGCGGAAACCTTTCAAAGAGGAGAGGGAGAGGTAGGATTGCTGCTTTTCATTCCTGTCAACGCATCTGATGCCCTGATCCCTGAACCATAGAGAAGAACGTGACAATACTTTTTTGGGGGCTGACGCGGGCGCCTCGAGGTCTGCAACCTAATCCTGTCGAATCTTACTTCGTGCTCCCCCTCACCGTACATTGCAAAGCCCTGACCTGCTCCTCCCGTTTCGTACCTTTTTAAGTTTTTGCGCTCGCAATAAGAATCATTACCCAAAAGCCATACCAAACTCCAACAGGAAGTACATTGGAGGATTTACATAAGGGCGTTGTCAAGCGAGAGAGGAACCCCACAACTCGCGCAGAGTCGGACTACAACTTTGCCTATTTCGTCGTGGGCCGGAGAACAAAGTAAGGTTTAGGTCTAGGGCTCAGGATTTAGAACTCGGAGGTTCAGGGCTAAGGATTTAGTGTTCAAGGTTCAGAGCTTAAGGCTTTGGGCAAAACACGGCTTTTTGGAGAACCGTGATGATATTCCTCTCAGCACAGCACCCCATCGAGACCCAAATGAGGGCCGTCATCTTGACAAGCACCCATGCGGATGTGTTGCAATTTGAGGCGCGCTTGTGCGGCATTTGGGCGGATTTCAGCGTAAGGGCTTGAGTGTCAACCGTTTAGGGTCTAAAAAATGAAGGTATATTGAAAACCCTAGCCCCTATGAGAAGGACATGTAGTCATAGGCCCTGTAGTTGTGCGGATGGGCTCACCAAAATCCCCTTATCAGCCAAGGTCTTCCAAACTAAGTACTTCTCAGCGGTCCTCCACCACGCCATAAAGAGCGGCCAGGGGGGACCTGAAAGGCATCAATGAGACGTATCCAGAAATAACCAAAAGGGTCCATTCAGCCGCTTGCCAGCATACGTTGTAGAGCTCAATAGCGGGATATTGGACTAGCATTCGGGAAGCCTGAAGGGGCATTGCGGCCTCCCCGAGGATCCCTGAGGTCGCACATCTTCCGTAGTATCGGGCCCTATTGAGTTGTTTTACAGATTCCTGTTTAGTGGCTAGTGTTACGTACTCCCCAAAGATGGAGCCCAGAGATTTGTTCAAAGACCGGCTGAGTCCCAAAATCACAGCCCGCAACAGAAAACCTTTAGAACACCCCGAAATTTTCGACCTGATGCCTAAACCTAAACCCTTAATCCTGAACCGCTCAGTCCAAACTGTAAACCCAACATCTTCAACCCCAAATCCTAGACTTGGAGGCCGCAATCCTAAGTCCCAAAATCCCCCCAAACCTCTCCATTCCTTCACTTTCGATTCCTCTACGAGGAGCTGCCCAGCCACTCGGCCATCAAGACTACAGGGCCGCTGGACGAAACACGAAATTGGAGGCTGAGGGCTCAGGTTTTTAGGGTTTGTGTTGTAGGAGGTTTCGGCTTTCCAGGTTCAGAACCTCGGGTTTGGTTTCGGGTCTAAGAAGCTTCCTGAAATTGAGGCTTTGGGATTTGAAGCTTAGAGCTAATCAGGGTTCACAATGTAGGGGCCTGGGGTTTGGGCTTATTGTCATGTCGGCTTGTAGGTTTTTTCGTGTTAAGGCTGACAGCTCAGGGTCGAGGGTTTTGTAGGACGAGGGTTGAGAATGTAGGGGTTTAGGGTGCAGGGCTTAGGCTTAGTTCCCCACAGGCTGCTGTATAATGATGGCTTGCTTCCGGGGGCTCCATGCCTCAATCTCTTTCCGGACGACTACCCTTCCCCATACAGATATGCACCCCTAGGTAGCCCGCTGTTTTAAGGATTATGATCTTGACAGCCGGTCTTAGGGTTCCATGTCAGTTTGGAGGAAGGCAACCGCCCTCAATTCCGAACCCCAAAACCTAAACTCTCAACGTGAGCCCAAAAACCCTGAGGGAAATTCCCCAAATGACGAGGTTCCACGGTAGGCCCCGAGGACCCATTTTTCAACCAGTTCAAGTTGGGCTCGCCAGTACCTAATTTGGGCCCTTGGTCTTTTCAGGAGCCCTTCCATGGATTACACAGGGCGTAGACTACGGAGTCTTGCAGCAATACTAGTGTGGCGCCCATACCAGGACCCCGTGGTTTGTTTCAGCTTTAGACAAGACGATACATGCTCGAAGCTTGTCGAGGGTACATTTCCACTGTGCGTACAGTGGAGTTTCTCCCATATGAAAACTGCTATGTATGAGGACCCCAGACGGAACCTCTACGTTTTTAAAACTCTGAGCCGAAAAGTAATCAACTTTGGAAACCCCTCATGCGCTCCTCTTGTACCCTCAGAACCCTGCCTAAAATGGTCGTATGCCCAAGGTAGGTATTGTCAGGGGTCCTATAGTGGTATGATGTGATTGTAGTGGCTTCTGCGGGGCTGTGTCAACTTTTAGCAATCAGTGGTCTATACAAGCATGTATAAGAAGCGAGGCCGAATGTTATTCTGTGACTGCTACTGGTTGTGCCGAAATAGGAGCTCATCAACAGCAACTACCCTCGTAAGACCATTGTCTACTGATAAACCCAAGGGATTCCTTGGTGTTTCTAGGGGTCTGGGAGTCCCCCATTTTGAGAAAACTCCCAAATAGTGTCTTTATGAACCGCATCAAGTTTACCATAGCTTGGCTCTGCCGGTGTTCCAGACGACGGTCCCCTTTTTTCCAGCATGTGGTTGGCTGCTATAGAGTAGAGAGTAGCAAGCCGCAAGCATGATCGACTGGCTTCTCCGAACTTGAATCAAAAGCTTCAACGATTGCAAGCACAAAGCCAGCAGAGTAGAGGGCCTATGGCGGTACGTTACCCTAACAACATGGTTCAGGGGCTTAGGGTTTAGGTAACAAGCCCTTCTCAAAATCTCCAAGCTCAGAAGCCAAACACCACCCCACCAGTGAGTCTGGGAGTTCCCCACTGCATCCCAGAGAGCTTCTGATAGTCACTATAGGGTTTAGGCTTCAGGGCCCTCATGTCCCTACGATCCCCAGACCCACCCCTCTTTGAGAAGCCACCTTTAGTCCTTCTTGAGACCGGCCAGGGGGAGATGAAGCAAAAGTCACGGGCCTCTCAAAGATACACCACGTGAAGCTGACACCCTAACCTAAACCTCAACCGCTAACACACCAAACGCTCAAAGCCTAGACCCGTAGGCAATGCCAGCCACATGCATCACACCTTCCAAGCAGCAGTGGAGCTCTTTGGGGACGCTTGGCCAGAAGAAGAGAAAGGCGACGATTTGAACAACATAGGGATTTGTGTGGAATGCTTTTGGAGTCTTCTCGGAATTCGTTTATAGAGCATAGACAAGGAAACCACGATCTAGTCAAATGCTAGGGCGAAACGCTCAAATCATCAAGTGTGGGGAGTTCTCCGGTTCCCAACAATCCTGAATGTACGCGAGGATTATGGGAGATTGTAGGCAATTTGAACCATACAAGGTTTTATGTAAACCTAACATCGTGCCCTTCTAAGAATCCCCACAAGTCTCTCACTGGTTATCCTTATCGCGAAGGCCGGGCGCCTACACGTGATCCTTGTAGTACTCCTCTCCCCCAAATGCTAAAAGCCCCTGCCTCCCCCATATTGCAGGTTCCCATCAGAGTATGTCATAAATGTTGGGAATGTTTCATAGTTTAATGTTAAGTGGATGGGGGCTTTTGATATACCCCGAAACCTGCCTGAAGGCCCATGCAGGTTGGCCTTGATGGTACAAGGCCCATGCACTGAAATTGATTCAGCTCGGTCTCCCCAGACGTGAAATGCGGTTCTAGGCATGACTCCTCAGGGGTGTGCCCTCCGAACTGCAGGCAGCTTTTGCTGCCAAGCTCCTTGAGGCTTTCTGGAGAAAGCATTTTGCCACTGCCAATGAAGGGTGGTTTTTTGCCGCCCTGAGTCCTGTGGGGCTCGTGACCGCGCAAGAGGGCTCAATGGGCTCCACGCGCACTGAGCACGTCGCCGTGGCAAAGAGCTTGGGATGTGCCGGAGGAAGGGGAGGACAAGGACGGCGGAGTTGCGCGTTGTCCTTGTGAAAACCATGGCAACCCCTGCTAGCATCAGCTGGAGTTGTACAGAGCTGTAGAGATAGTGTGACCTGAACCAAGACCAGTGATGACACACAGCTCCAGAGGGATGCTACTCGCTCTGAAGATTAGGTTAGAAGTCCTTTGCCTAATGTAGCTGATGCCTGTGTGACATCTTTATCAAATGGTTGCAGAGATCCACCTCTGCACTGCGGGCAGAGAAGAGCGTGTACACCTTGGCCTTGAAAAGACACAGGAGAGATTTCATACTCTGGGTTTCCGTGTTTGGACTCTTGATCTCTAGTTGCTGAAGACTGCAGCTGAGTTCGTCGAGTCATATCGAAGCTCATCTCCACAATTCGAAGACGGGTTGTGTCCATGCGGGAACTCCTTTCGGGTGGGCTTAGATGAAACCGTTATGCCGAAAGTGCATCTTTAGACTGGTGAACTATGACATCTGCCTGCTAGGAACCAAACAAGTCCGTGGGTATTTCGATGTTGGGGAAATATCATTTAGTATCGTGCTTGCATGCCCGAAACCCAGAAACCACGCCGCAACCCTGAACCTTAAGTCCGAAATCCCCAAATCTACAGCCTATAGCCTCAGCGTCAAATCCTTGGCCCCACGTCCTGAAGCCAGACCCCAATAAGAACAATGCTCTCATAGACCCTGAACACTAAATTCTTGAGACAAATTCTCTAGACGTGTCTCTTCTCCTGCAAGCCTTACGTGGCACGATGGTACGCTGATTCAAAGTAGTCCTTGTAGAATTGACGCTCGGACTTGTGACCTCGCTTGGCTTTGCCGAGTTGTGAGTGCTGAAACCCCGAAACAGAAGAGCCTGGAGTCCCCAGCGTCGCCGCTCCTGGGAGATCCCGGGCCTTCTTTTGTCGTGATGTTGTAACGAACTAACTCAACACTAGATCCTAGAGTCTTACCCCACACCCTCCGCCCTAAACGCGCAGCTTTAAGCTCCAAACCCCATACATCTCAAACCCTAAGCCCAAAACGCAGTAGGCAGTAGCCTAAACTGTGTATATAAGCGCCACATATCTATACATATTTCCGTCTTTAAGCCCCATATCCCGCCAGAGCCGAGAACTGCGCCCGGACTCCGGGGCAGAGCCTGCTGGGTTGTTGGCGCCAGACTGCCGTCCCTAACCTTTGGTTTTGGATTTTGTGGGTTCAGGTTGAGGCTGTAATTATAGTCTTATGCTTTCCAAATTTGCAAACACCTTTTCTTGGGAAAGTACATAATTGGCGTATGATGGATACCACATTCCAATACCACATTCGTAGTCATCTGCAAAAGGGGCGTCAAGGGGCTCGTGGTTTTGCATTCATCTTGGACTTGTCTTCCAAGAGTTGCACTGCTCGGGCTCAGGCAAAGGTTCGCTAATAGTGAAGGTGAGCATGACAGATGGGTGAGAGGAGTTTTTGCTGCTCAACCATGCAAAACCCAACAGGTTGTGAGGGGTCAGAATGGAGGTGGCTGAGGGGAGGAACCGGCTGCAAGTGAATGCTGGCAAAGTTAAGACAGGGGGCAACTGGGAAAGCGAAGTGAAAGTCAGACTTTGGATCTCCATGAGCGTTCCTGTTGCAGGTCCCAGCTGCCTTTCATCTGCCTTCGATTCTGTAGATTTCCCATTGCTTCTGTTTCTGGTGTCCATATTTCGGGTGCACATTTGGGGCACCCATTTTTGGGCCATTTGGCATCTATTTTTTGCCCCTTCATTTCTGGGTGCCCATTCTTGAATTTGTCGAGAGAGGGCTGCCCCTCCACGTTCCCTGTAAACAAGGGGCAGCTCTTTTTCTACAAGTTCAAAAATGGGTGCCCAGAAATGGAAGGGCAAAAGATGGATGTCAAAAGTGAGTGCCAAACGGGTGCCGACCAAAACACTTAACCCTGAACTCTACTTGTCTCCCTACTTGTTGCGTCCCCCTGACCCGACCCTCCAAGCAAGCTGATGTTTCATAGGGCCCGCCTTTGCCCATGGCTTCAAAGAAACAAATGCCGCGGGCGTTGAAACTTTGGCGAGCAGAACAGTGCACCCTAGACCCTTAACTTGTAACCCTAAACCATAAGCTCTGTAGTTCTTGACACAGTTGATGTTGCTATATGTTGCTCAGCAAAACAAGCCTGAAGCCAAATCACTTAACCATGTTGCTAAAGCGAAGCCCCTGCTAGACCCTGTTTTCCCTAAACCTTTGACTTTCTAAGCTCCGGACAGCTAAGCCCAAAACCTGAACCAAGCCTGTATTCCCCCGCCCTGAGTGCCCAACCTCCCCTATCTAACCCTCATGCTGCACCCAAATCACTGGCTCGAATGCTACACCCCTACCTCCGCCTGATGTAAGCCCCAAGACCTTGCAAGTGTCCTTCGGCGCTGAAGCCTTACAAGCCCCAAGCCTTAAATCCCTGTAACGCCTTGAACATCAAACGCTCTTCACATGATGGCGTGAGCTTGTTACAGTTACAATATAGAGGGGGGCTGTAACATAGCGGTGCAGTCGACAGCATATAACAAGTATGTATCATGTAGCATTAAGCCCGCAACTGTGAAGCCTGCGCTTTAAACACTGACTAACATGGAAACATGAACTCTAAGATCCTGGGCCCTGGAGCTAAAATTAAGAAACCTCGACTCCAGCCTACGCCCCAACTGGCCCTCCCCAAGCAAAGAAAGCACAAAATGTGCGTCTCTAATGCAAAAGCCGACTACTAATGCGAAGATCAGCGTAGATAGTGTTAATAGTAAAAGGCACCGCAATATTACCCGTAGTAATAACAGTATGATGAAAGTTTTGCAAATCTATAACCAGCACGACAACTCAAGTTTACCATGTATAGCAGCTAAAGATATGTAAGTACAAATCGCAAAGATCATACTAGATATATGAACGGTAGCCGTAACTTGTCACAATCATATCGTAAAAAATGATATTAACGAGTCGCTTATCAACAACCGATTGATAAGGTATATTTACATGCATAATGATTCCATCAACCATCACAACACAAATTTTTGCACCAGTAATATCATTACAAGAACACTAGTTGAAGCAACAAGACCCAGAGGCCGCTCGCAGCCTTAGTTGCGCAGCGCTGCGCCGGGGTGCAAACCTCAGGGGCGAGCCTGGTTCACGTGTCCTAATCGCTAGGTTGGCTTTAACATATCTTAAAGTTTCGAGCTTAGGGTTTGACCCCATGTTTATAATTACTGCTGAGCTCTCTGGCCCAAACATGTTTGATCGTTTCTTTAAGGTAGTGGTAGGGCGATTTAGACCCCCAACGTTAAAGTTTAGTTACTCAGCCTTCAAGACGAAGGACCTAAAAATTATGAGTTTTGGTGAACGGTTTAGGGCCTGGCGGGGCCGCTGCGCGCCTACCATGTGCATTGGCCATGGCAACATGCATGACAGCAAAAACCTGAGTCACATCATTGTTTGGCTCCTGCGGGTCACATTGCTTACAGCATCTTGCCCATCTTGAGCCAGTGTTCAGACAATTCTTCTCGAATTAATAAATGCAAAACTTCCAAACCAAACTGATTTTCAAGGTTGCTCAAATTCACACAGAGAAATGTATCAAATGGTGGGTTGCTGATGTCAAGACAATTCAAATTGAAAATTGTTGTTGCAGAAAGAAAGTGACCCCTTCGCCCCCCTTCCCCCACCCCACCCTTAACGCGCAGATGGTGAAGCTGAGGATGTAGTCAGTTCGAGCAGGATTTCCTAAACAAATGGTACGTGCCTTACGGCCGCGACTTTAGGGTCCAGGTAAGCGTTCAGCTGTAGGGCTATACTTGGAAGATCAACGCAGGTCTTCTGCACATGTCTGGGATTGCGCAAGGCCGTTCCACTGTTTCTTTTTTGAGCTGATGGCGACGAATACCAACACTGTCTGAGATGATGATGAAAAACCAGTTTCACCCGGGAGCAGCGTGTGCAGAAGCTGTTGCAAGCAGCTGCTTAGCCTGAAGGATTTGCACGGCCTCAACCCTAAGGCCCAACATCTGCACCTCACTCGACATGTCGTTGCGTTCAACCGCGGCAGGTCTTCCACCGAGCCGGGGGCGTCAGCCAGGTTATCTCATTAAAGATACCTTGTGGAGCAACACACTTCCGGCCTTGGATTGGGAAAAGTCAAAACCCCCTCCTCACGCCAGGTTACACAGCCAAGGCACAATGCAGGTTTCTGACCACGGCTAGCGTATAAGTTGTGCCAAACGTCAAGTATACTCACTTGTCGCACCAAGACTGGGAGCCCCAATCCTAAGCCATGAATCCCCATGTTGTTGGCTACGTGCTTCAGGAGATGGATTAAGCTGGTCTGGCCCGGAGGCGCATCACCCAGAGCAGTTAATCCGCGAGTGAAAAGCTCTAGCGCTGGGACACAGCTCCCCTCACAGAAATGCTTGGGAAGCGATTTGATGAAAGATCTGGCCACCAAATCCCAAGGCGTGCAAGCACGGATCTGCGCTCGCGAACAAATATCGGCTTAGCAGCTTTGGGGCGAAGACGGGTCGGGCTTGGAAACATAGGATCAATGAGGGCGAGCGGGTGCAAGTCCAGCTCTTGGCTCCTCAAGTTAATTCTTGTTATTATTTGACCGTTGTTGTTTATTTTGTTCTTGTTTTTTTACTCCTTCTTGATGGTGGTGGAAAATGTGGTGGTGTGATGGGTGATGTTGTTGCTGTTGTCGTTTTTGCCGTTGTCGTTGCGCTTACTGCTACTGTTGTTGCCGCCAAGCTACAAAATTCTACACAGAAAGGTAGGGATAGTACAGGTACAAAAACCCGGGGTGTAGTAGGTAGGTTTTAGAGCTTGGGGCAAAGATCCATATAGAGTTTAGGGCTGGGGTAAATGGTTTGTTGACACATGCCTTCAGGCGATTTTTCCAGCGGAGTAGCTGGCTTGATGGTGTTAAACCTTTTGACCTTTATGTACAGTTTAGCGTTTGTGGTCAGTGATAGGGTGGATAGTTTGACCAGGCAACGGCAGTGCGGCGTTTGTTTTGCGCGGCTTGTACAGCGCCTCTCGGAGAAGATAAGTGGCAACGTCTCTTCGATGGTATGGAGGGGGCTGTTAAATCTTTGATTTCTTGTAAAGGTCCCTCTGTAATACCGCCCCTTGTAGCCAGGGCGCGCCAAAATTGAACCAACTTTTTGACAGGGTACCATCTGATCTCTTCATTGTTATGGGTGGTACCATCAGCGCGAGGGTTACTTAGTGTCCATTAAGCATGGACACAGCGGTCCCGCTGCAGTCTGGTATAGTCAGCAGGATATCCCCTAATAAGAACACTTATTGTATAAGAAATACCGTCTGTTGTCCATTTGCCTTAAATCCTAAACCCTAAACCCTGATATGGAACCTTACATGGGCCAGCCGGGGCTCTATTATGGGGTTTGTCCCATGGTCCCTAGAACCAGGGCCCCAGTCTTTTCAGGAGATACTAGACAAAATCTTCCACATATAACTTATTAGTGCCACAATACTGCGGTACACTTTTTGAGAGTTTTTAGCTTCGCGCTAAGCCTGATCTCACCTTACCTTACGAAGGGCTGGGGGTTGAAGGAGGATTCGTGAAGCCTCTAGACAGGCAGCACGTTGGTCACGCCCCCTCGTCCTCTTAGCCACAAAGCTCGCAACCTCTCCAGGTCCCCAGCCCCTACCCCTATTTGAAGGTTTGACTCAGCCACTTAATTCATCCTTTTTTGGGCTTGGGCGTAAAGGCATAAGGTTTAAGGTTTGCGGCTTGAAGTTCAGGGTTCGAAGCTTCAGGTTCATGGGATTTGGGAATTGCTATCTGGGGTTACAATCCAACTCTTTGTTGGAGTATCCTAGGAAATTTAGCTAGGGTATTATAAGTTGGTTATACGCTCAGATATGCCTCTTCACAGTCCCTATGTATTCAAGAAGCCGCCAGCCTTGGCTCCTAGGCCATGCAGTCCCAGATGAGAGCTTTGTCAAAATCATACATGTCTGCCAAATGGTTTCCTTCAACCCTCACATCTCCGTAGGCTCGCTAAGGCTAAGGCTAGACTTGTTTTGAGAACCCATATGGAGACCCCCCGCCCCACCCCGAGCCCCCTAGTAGTAAGTACGCTGAACATGGCAACCATATATGCGCATATGCACACGCTAAACCTCAATCCCTAATCCCCTAGACCTTTAAGGCTATTCGGTCTTACAGGGCACGTCCTGGAGGTTGGCCTAGGGCATTGGGCTGTACGGCACAAACCCAAGACTTGAATCGGATTCAGGGCGCAGGGTGTACAGGATGGAAGTTTCAGAGTGTAGGGTTTATGGTGTAGCGTTGCTGAGATGTTTCAATTGTTTCATCTCAGCTCCAAATCCTGCAGTCCTGATTAAGATGAACCCCAAGAAAGGGTTTTAAGAGGCTCTAACCATTGTGCTCGCAACTCCCTTGGAATCCTTCCACATGCTCGTTGAAACTTGCCCCTACCCATAGACACTTGTCCACGATCCCTAAACATCCCTGAGCTTGAAGAAAGCCTAAAGGTATGGCTCCGTTGGTTTCTCATGGCGTTTGCCCCTGCGCAGTTGTTCGTCCGCAGGGCAGAGGCGGACATTTCAAGGGATGGCAGGGCTTAGGGCTGCAAATTTACGGCTTCGGGTCGTGGAGGGCTGAGGTCCTAGGATGTTGAAGTTGGGTTGTAGGATCTAGAGTGTCTTGTCAAACTGATCAAGGGTTTGGGGGGGCAAGGATTCTGATGTTTGCATACTAGGTCATACGCCCAAGCGATCACTTTGAGTTAGGGGCTGCTTTCATTTCATGGCGTTCGGCTCTGTCAACATCCATCAGAGCCAAAATTGTCTTGCAGAACCTTGCCAAACTTAAGCTCTAAAGCCTAGGCGCGGGCAAACGATTCTAATGTAAACGCACATGCATGTGAGTGAGGTCTTCCGCAAGGCGGGTGTGCAGCTGCTATTTCAATGGTTGAGGCTAATACCTGCAGCTAAAAGGGATAAGTCCTAAACTCTGACTGAAACCCCTAACCTAAACCACAATGCAACACCCTGAAACCCACACCCTACATCACACATATATACCCATATGTACATACATATGTCCTACTATATCCTGACATATCCCCACACAAAGCCAGAACGATAAACTCTTCATAATAGTGTAGTCCCGCATATCTCTGTTTTTTTTGCAGAGCCTGAACCTTGAAATCTCAATCGCCAAAACTTGAGCGTGTTGCTGCCAGGATGTGGATTTTCGCAGCGAAAGTACACGCGACACTGTCTTTGCACTAGGAAATGGGTTACAG
Organism: Symbiodinium pilosum; assembly: GCA_905231905.1. Lineage (NCBI taxonomy): Eukaryota > Dinophyceae > Suessiales > Symbiodiniaceae > Symbiodinium > Symbiodinium pilosum. The sequence goes on from CAJNIZ010042927.1 coordinate 141,038, forward strand.
GAGATTACGGTTGCTTCATAGTTTGGATTGAGGGATTTAGGGGGTTTAGGTGGTTCTGGGTTTAGGCATTCAGGGTTTAGAGTTTTGGGTTCAGAGGTTTGGTTTGACATCTCGGTGGCCACGAGAATTTAAGCGGGGCTTTGGGGGAGAATCTGGGTGTTTTTAGCTATTGTGGTTGTTTTTTCCATATCAGAAACAGCTCTTATGCCTTTTCAAATCAAAGCTTCACACTACATTGCCACATAAGAAATTCCGAAGATTGGGGATCGGCTTTGGGCATCCTACCATGAGGATTATAATATTCTGGGGCTTCTTACGTATTTCTGAATGCACCCATATGACCGCAAATGTTTGTTCTTCCCGCTCCCACATGACTTTGGGGCTTTCCTGGAGACGTGACCCTTGTCGAGGACAGCGCGCTGTTGTTTGTAAGTCATGCAAGTGTTGATTGTCAGTGACCTTCAAGCTTCTGCGTGACCCAGATGCCATAAAGGATCCTAAACATGGAACCCTCCAAAGCGATCAAATTACTACATTGGGGAAAGTAGGGAATTACCAGGACGTTCGGATCCTTTCAGGGGGTCTGGGCAGTTTTTTCTTTGGACAAACAGGACAATGGTACTCGTGTTCTTACACGCGCTATGTTGCTTGAGGTCTTCGCAGTCCCACAAAAAAGCGCTGATACAAAACAACACGTCTGATACAACAAGATAAGCAAGGGTACGTTCTGCCCGCGTGCATCATAAGGACCTGCAATCCTTCGGTCAGGAACTTGGGAGAATTGGTCACACTGGCCAGGCAGCATGGCCTGTCACATCCTTCTGCTGCGGCCGTGCCATGTTGAAGCCGTTGAAAGTTGCCATGGGGCCACCTGCACGCTTCGTCGGCTGTGAGCTGAAAAAGAGAAGGCTCTGCCGTGCGACGCGCAGATAAGAGCCATTCCTTGACTGACCATGGCTTGAAGGACATACCAAAGTGCCACTCGATGCCAGAGAGCTCCTTCATGAGCAGTAAGCCAGAGAAGTCCACGCCCTAACCTGCAAAACACGTACAGATGTATATACAGCCCCTACACCTCAAAAACGCATACTGGAGACGAAGCCCCAGAAGGCCCAAATTTCGATAACGAGCCAACAAAACCCTACAAGAACCGATACTTTATTTTGACGAAACTAAAAGCCAGATCATGAGAATTCCTAATCCCTAGCCCCAGGCCCTACACCCAACTCTGCACTGGAAGCCAGAAAGAAAGTTAGAGCATCAAGATTCTGCCTAGCGGGCCTGCCCCTTGGTCCCCCCCCTGCGGCTCACGCCTTCGGAGATGTCAGGTGGAGGAGCTTTCCCCGGCCTAGTCTCCCCAGAAAAGCCTTGTAGAAGCCCTGTGAAAAGGTATCTGCTTGCAACTTCCCGACTTGAAAACGCACGCAAACCCTATTAAGGGCCCCTCTATTGGTAATCCTGATTTCAATCACCCCAAGACAGGGATCCGTAAGTCTTGCGAATCCCCATATATCCTGGTACATATATCACTGGGCCCTGAATAAACCCTGAACCGTCAACCTAGAAAGCCCTACACATCATGATATAAACCCCCTGAAAGGGGGGCCTGGTTACTCTAAACCTTGGAACGCACTCACGCCCAGGATGGGGCCGGAATCATCCTTCAGGACCTCTTCCGCTTCGCCGGCCTGGGCACGCGCGAAGAGGACCCGCATCCTTCCTGGGGATTTTGGGATTGAAATGTTTTAGGGTTTAGGGTCTAAGGGATTGGGGTTCGGATATAGGGTTCCATTACAGGGTTCCCTAACCAAGCCAATCTCCCGCCCGCTAATGTTCTTGCTTACTCAGGCTTAGGGGGGTTTGTGCTGGGTTCCCTGGCTCACTCCCTATGAAATCCCCTAAGGCTCTGTCTCAACTAGGCTCATTTACACTGATAAAAAGCAGCAATTGGGGAATCTGAGTGGGGGATAGTATGGGTGCGGTAATTCGAGATTGCATAAATTTTAGTGGGTTGAAGATTTTGGGGTTTCGGGCTTCAGGCTTTGCATTTATGATGTAAGGCTGCGGGTGTTCAGGGGTTTGAAGTTAGGACTTAAGGGTTTTGCGGCTTCGAGGTTTGGAGCTTTTAGGATTTGGGGCTTATAGTTGGGGAGTGGGAGTTTTGAGGTTCAAAGGGGCTTGAGGCATATGTTTCCGGATTAGCACGGTCCAGGAACTAAGGTACGAGGTACACGAGAGTAGGTACAATAATGATCCAACACCATTCAACAGTCAAAAAGGTCATAAATTTGCTTGTATCGTCTTGATGTGAAAGTACGCCTTGCACCACCCAAGGTGGCTAAACTGTTGCAATTCCCAACTCGCGTCTTCAAGGTGGCGCAGGGTTTCCATAATGGGTGTATATATATATATCTACAAAAAATGGGTTTCCCCAATATAGTAGCTCAAATTAAGGTCCTTAACAGCAATCCAGAAAGTGGACGCCTCAAGATGTCATCTCCATGCTGGCATGCAGCCGTGCAGGCATCAGGCTAGCCGAGGCCACAAGTCTGGACATAGTTAGGCTCCCTAACCCAGTTTAGGATTTAGGGTTTAGGATTTTTGGATTGAGGATTTAGGGTTTAGGGTACAGGTTTTAGAATTTAGGGTTTAGGGTTCAGGCCTAAACGTTAGGGTTTAGGGAATGAGGGTCTCACTATGGGAATTGCTCTTCGCTACTGATGGCTCTAAAGCCAACGGCTAAGGCTGGCAATGTAGGGGCCCAAACAAGTACCAGTACGAGTGTCGCAGATGTCTTGTAAATTCTGCTGTAGGATATCTCTAGCTGATCCTAACATGATGTCGGGATCTCTACGGTAGGATTTAAGCTTTAGACAACAGTTAAAGGCGTTTAGGCTTGAGTAACTTTTGGGGATCAGCAAAAAAATATTGCCAAGTAGCTGAGCAGACAACCTTGACCCTTTTGGTTTTGTTACCATCCTACTGAACTAGAACGTTAATTTTCTTGATCCAGGGAATTCAGCAGCTACTGTTGAGACAATATTGCATGACCCTACGTGTGTTACGTTGCCGTACTTCCTAAGGTTTTGGTATAAAGGGTCCTGTAGGATTTCGTCCATGCACCCTAGGATAGAGTCTTGGGTCAGTCTGCGATGTTTTTGTGGTCCTAGAATGCTCTACTAGTTGCGAGTAGGAAATGGAGGAACTGATCCGGATCCGTTTAGTACGCCCTAAACAATCTCCAACAGTTTGTGCTTTCATTGCCTTTTCCATCCCTTGCCTCCCCACCAACAAGCAGCAAGCTTAGTTGTTGCTGGCGCAGCTAGCTTCAGAGGAACAAGTTAGGGTTGGCAATGCCAGTACTGAAGGTTAGAGGGGGACTCTGGCAACCCCAGCACCACAAATTTGGACCCCATGGCGATCACATGACTTTTGTCAGCAAGTCCTTGTTATAGGGTTTGCCACTATCCTCTCAGTAAAGGCAAAGCGAACTCGCAACGATGCAGGTCAAAGGACCAACAAGTTGTACTGGCTGCATCTATAGGATAAAGAAGGAATGTTTGCGGAGAGTAAAGTTCAGTGCTCAGAAATCTAGGTAGAGCAAGGCCCAGGCTTTATTTCAGACAACATTAGTCTTGCGAATCTGCCTACCTATTCAAAGAAGCGTAAAACCTGGTAGCAAGGAACGATGTTTAGAAGGGCCACTGTATCTTCCCTCGCAGCGTGTGAGTTTGTCTACATTAGGCTTGTGCAAATAAACCTCCAGCAGGCATCCTCAGAGTCCCCTATCTTACCGGGAATGATGAGAATCTACCTTACATCCACGGGGTTCCCACGGGGTTCCCAGAAGGTACCTAGACCCTAAACCCTAACCTTCCATCCGTGGGGTTCTCAGGGGTACTTTGTCTTCAGAATCCTGCAGACAAGTAACCATCCTTACTGGGCAAAGAGAGGCTGCGGCTGGTGAATGTGTAGTTTAGGGATTAGGGTTTCCTTGCTTAGGGTTTAGGGATGAGGGATTAGGATTTAGGGGCGTTGTTAAAGTCTTTGTAAAAGAAGGGGACCGGCAGGAATAGCCATTTTGAGGACGGGTACTTTGCACTGTCATCATATATGCGTATCACAAAGATATATTACGAATTCTACATGAATCTAGGTACCTCCCTTAATGAGGACGTCAAGAAGGATTGTTGGTGTCAACAGCTTCTAACAATAAACAAATGGCCTTGGGGGGGATTCTCAGAATGAGCCTACCTTGGGGACCGACAGAACAAAGAAGGACGAATAGGAGAGTTAGGGGTTTGGGGTCAAGGGTTTGAGGAACACACCCTTTACCAAAGCCCATTTCCGCCAGGATTTGCAAAAGGCAACAGGCGAATCCAAACATCTCTGGGCACCAGGCAGGTGCATCTCCTACATTCATTAGGACATGTTCGCTGATTATGCGCATGCTGTTGATGACAGTGATACTGATGATGATGGTGGTGATGATGATGATGAAGACGGAGATGATGATGATCATGACGACGGTTATGATGGTTGCTGAGCGTTGTTCATCTTCCTGTGAACATGCGTCAGGCAGAGGATTATTCAAATTATTCACGGTATGTGGCTTCAGGCCATCTATTCTCGCGGGATCTAGAAGAAGGGGTTAGGGCACATGCAGGGCTAACTAGCTTTCAGCCCGCCAGGATAATATCCAGAATTTCCGTGGCATTCCCCTTGTGCTGATTTTTTGCTCTCTGCCCCAAAATCCCCCTTTGCGCACCCGTGTTACCTTTTGATTTACGCAGAACAACAAGGCCAGTATCCCTGCGATCGTTTTGCACAACTGTGTCCACTGCTTAAGTTGCTTCTTCAGTTCAATAAGGCCTGGATTGTGACGTGCAGTGCTTCTTGGTGTTGGTCTAGTTCTAGTTGTTGGCCTGCCTCCTCCATGTTAAGTAAGACCTGGCTGCAGCTAGTTTTGAGAAGGCCGGAATCCCAGCAACATGTAACATGTATGGTGTCATATGCCATCTTGAGATCGTTGAGCAACTACCCGCCTATGACTGTACGACTCCGAAATACTTGCCGAGTGCATGTGTTTGGCATCTGTATGTGTATGATATAGTCTCGTAAAACTCTCTTCTGCATTCTAGTCAGTGGGGCGCCTGAACAACGTCCCAAATCCTAAGCTTCCCGAACTGCATACACACCATCAAATCGACTGTACACCACGGGTGCAAGTGCCTGTTCAGCATCTACCTGACTTTTTTGCCCAAAAACAGGCATTATAGAGATGCAAGCCCTGAGTATACATTAATCCCAAGCAGTAAGTTCTGAAAAGCCAAACCCCTGCAGCCGCACGATCTAAACCCTACGCGCCTCTGCTCTGACATGCAAAACAGTTGTGTTAGGGCTCGATGGCTCCTCTCGCCCTGCAACGTATGTCTCTAGCCTGAAAGAAGTCACAAGGGGCTACGCGGCATAATTCTTGCTATGATTACAACAGTCTATGTTACTCTCGTTATCTCTCGTTACTGGCCTTACAGCACTCTTATTATTGTTACTCTTTTGGTTCTGAGGTGTAGGGCAGGGGGCTCAAGTGTTTAGGTGAGAAGGTGGTCCGGTTGGGGGAAGAAGGTGTTCGGGTTGAGGGTTGAATGTTTTAGGGTCCGGGGTTGGGGATGAAGCGGTCTAATTGATGTTTGATCCCGATTAGTGTCGGGGGGAGGGCACTAGTTGTGCAAGATTGTGCTGAAATTATTCAGCACCCCTTGCTTTCTTTTAGGGGCTCTTGAATGTGCGAGGGGTTTGCGGCCAAAAAATTCAGAATGCTTAAATAGAATCCCTTATAAATGCCTTCTGGCACCCTTCTGAGCTTTTACATGGGCCGATAAATCTAAGATTCAGATTTGTTTTGGCCCCCATGAGGGACCGTATTTTGTTGGGTGTGTGGGAGGGAGGGCTGTCCCCATACACAAATCAGGACCCGCATTAGTGTTTAGCTTGTTTGGGCTAGGGTTGATGCTTACATGTGTCAACTTGCCAGTATCATCCATAAATGGTCAATTCTCCAATGTGCTCCAAAGGGCCAACGAATGATTTTTGTTTCTTTCTGGGCTTTAGGGGAGCTACGTTCCCGAACCACTCCCACCATACTAGGTTTCCACCCGCCAAAGGGTTCAGGGTTCTCCTTTCTCAAGGAATAGTGAGGGTTAGCAAGAGCCAATTCTGGGCGGGGTTTTGGGGCGGGGGGTTGGTTAGGAGAACGTATGATAGTTTGGTGGAGGGCAGGGTTGTTAAAGGAAATCTGTATGGCTTTGCAGGAGTAGAGGGTCAAGGGTTGGAGAGGGCTGGGACTGGGATACCTATAGCCTATTTCTGGTTGTAGCCGTTTACAACTCCCGCAAGTCACTTCCTGCTATACTGGGCTGTTTGCTTATCCGTGTGCAGGATTTCGAGGCCACCACATTTTCCTTGGTTCGCCTCATGCCTGTATCATCAATTTGAGGAAGAGCGGCAGCCATGGCGTTCCAGATTAATCCGTGCTCTTGACTGATATAAAACCCCCTAGATTGAACGCCTTTTTGGGTCAAGCTTGGGGCCCAAGATTACTTGCAAGGCAGAGGGGGTTTCAAAGTTCAAGGTCATTTGTGTCGCAAAATGCTTTAAAGGCCTTATTCCTTGGCTGCTCTTAGAAATCAGAAAAGGAAAGCTTCTGGAATCTTGACTGGCTTAGTACGGCTGCTCTCATAAGACTAAGAGAGCTGATTCTGAGACCTGAATTGCGTATTGAAATTCATAAGGAATTGGAGGATCTGCACGTAGTTGGACCCCTTTAATCCGCCCAGAATCCTCGTGCTGCACAGCAGTAGAATCACAAATAGTGTTCCGTCATGAGCCTCATACAAATGACAGTCCAATGCGCAGTACAGGTCTGCCTTATACTTTTAGGCCCCTAGCGCACATCCCTTATGATTTCCCTGCTGAACCTCAGGTGACCATGACCACCGCGTCCCAACATCTGCTTCAAAGTTTCTATGAGCCGTACATCCTTCAGCTGCAGACGCTTCTTAATGATACGTCGCTGCGGTGGTGGGACTAAGGCTTGCTAGCTTGCAGATCAGGACCATAAACCAAGTTACCACTATGAGGAAATAAGTCGCCACCGTACGGAAACCATGCTTCGTTCGGGGCTGAACAGGAGCCCAGCATCGCAATCTAGGGCAACTACAGGGGTGGGGTTCCTATGAGGGCACCTTGCATGAACCTGATATTCTCGTTGTATGAAAGCTCGTGACCCTACATTGCCAGCATATGCCCTTTGCTAAGACTCTTCCAGTTGGAAGGTCCCCTTCAAATTGCGCTCAATATGCGAGTTGGGGTTTACAGCTGAGGCTCAGGGAATACAGGCATATTTGAACAACACAGGTTTGGGGGTTCCTTGTTGGGTTAAGGTTAACGTGTCTGGGGTTTGGGATCTGCGTTGTTATGCATGGTGCCTCAACGGTTGCAGCATCAGAGCTCTATGGCCAAGAGTTCCACCACCAAACGGCCTTGTACCCAGCCAGGGAAGAGAGAGTGAAAGTCTTTTCTCATATTTGTTCAAAAAATCAACCTGCTAGACTCCTTCGATCCCTATGGAAAACCACAGTATAGGTCTTTTGCCTTCTCTGGCAATGCTTTATCTTAATGTCATGGGCGCATATCTTCGGCACACGCCCCTGACTTAAACTCAGCCCCAACAACTGGCGTGATCCTTGTCAACTTGACACTATCACATTAGTCCCTGCGATACCATATTCTCACTTCCCTGCCCTCTGCCAAATCAGGAAAAACTTGATTCTGAGGCAGTTTGGCGGCATTTAATGTCGGAACGCCTTGGTTGGGATTCAACACCACCGTATCGTGAGTTGTTGCTTGAGCTGTGAGCAACAGACGAAGCAGTTAAAAGCGCCAAATGCAGAGCTAACTGCCTGCGGTGGAGATGTTTGTTGCTGAGCTTATACACCAGGCCCGCTTTGGAACATTGGTGACAGTTTTTTGAACTACTACCACATTGGCGTCGTTTAGGGAGGCCGCACATACACAATCTATCCCAAGTGTGTGTCAGTCAAAAGCCCTTTTTGAGGGTAATGTCAGGCGATATAATGAAATTTTGGTGTAGGGTTTGAAGGTCCAAGTTTCATCTGAAGAGGTGAGCAATTGTGAGCAATGATTGTGGATCAAGCCGTAAGCCGAGAACTCGAATCCTGAACCCTCAGCGCAAAGCCAGCCTGAAACCCAAAGCAGCCAAAACATCCTAAACCCTCGACCTTAGGGCCGCTCGCTAAGGCTTAAGGTCTAAGATTTAGGGCTAGTGGATTTGGGGCTTAGAGTTTGTAGTTTAAGGTATGGGGTTTACGGTTTGGGGTTTCTAGTTGGGAGTTCAGTGTGTAGGGTTTAGGGAATGGAGTCGTGTTGCAACTATTTTGGGCTTCGGGTGGATTGTTTTGCTTTGGAAAAATGTTGCAGGCTCGAAGCTTGCCACTAAGAAATTTGGGACCCCAAGTAACTGTACGTAAGTCAATTTGGCCATTAATTAATTTTGGCTTGACCGTTTAGGGCCGGCCTAGTCTTCGGCTGTTCTGAAAAATCGCAACGATAGAACCTTCGGTATGGGTCAGTACGGGTCCATAGGGTATTAGTGGAGACGCACCTATACAAGCCTTACGGAGCCCTGAAATCCTAAGACTAATAGGCTTGAGGCTTGCTACTTTTGACAACACCTCACAAGCCCAAAACCAATTTTGAGGGACGACCGGACTTAGTAAGCCAAGTAAGTCTTAGTAAGTACACTAGGATCCAGTATTGACCCAGTGGTGTTGTTAAATCCTCTACCACGGCTGATAGGTACTAAAACGAAGGGCTAAAGGTAGGGTGACCGCAGTTGCAACCCGTTTCGGAACCACATGCGCCTCCAGGTAAACCCTACTGAAACCCTAGACCCAAGCCTAAGCTCTAAACCGTAAACTCCAAAACCCCAAGCCCTAAACCCTACGCCCCAAACCGCAAGAGAACATCCAAGCACATCATCCTCCAGGCTTTCCAGGGCCTGCTAGTGGGCCCGGCTCTCTGCTGTGCAGTACCATTGAACCCGGTAATGGCTCCTCTAAAGATGGACAGTCTTTGTACTGCCATTTTGCAAGCCCCGAGTTTGCAGTAGGATGGCCATTCATAGGTTTACGGGACTTTATTGTTACTGGAAGTTCGAACCCCAAGCCCAACCTAAAACCGTGAACCCCTAGTTCTTATCACAAGGTTATCTGACCCAGGCTGGCGCAGCTACAAAATATTTGTCACCTCGCTCCAGCAATGATCCTGCCACAACACCCCCCCATAATGAATATCACCCATTATACGTATTATCATGTGAAGGTATTAGTTACGAGGGGATGGGGATTATTGAGTCCCACGAATTTACTTGCGCCTGCAATCCCACGGACGAATTTGTGAAGCAAAGGTCGGGGTCCAGTCGGCTTTGCGGTCTTTCTGGGTTTGGTGCTTAGGAGTTGATGTTGTTTTTTTTGAATATGCGTTCCCCATACAAAAATTCCATGTTTCATGGAGGAGTTTCCCCGCCTTGAAAGGTTCTTCAACTTACGCTCCAGCGCAAATCCCAGTAATGAGACTTCCTATCCGCCCAAACCCTAAACTGTGCATATCTGCTCGCTGGTCGGCTACTGTCTGTTCAAGGATCTACGCTTTTGACAGAGGTAGTGGATCAATTTCGGGAAGGAACTTAGGGTGTAGGGTAAAGGGCTAGGTCCCGAAAATCTCCCTTTTCAGGGAACCCCCCATATCAGACTCTCAGAACTGCAAACCTAGAACCCTAGTTAGGCCCCAAACCATCTGCTTGCAATGTCAGAGCCGCAACCCTGAGCCCCGAGCTTACAGAAATCCTTCACTCCCTAAATCCAAATTCCTAAAGCCCAAGGCATCAACCCTGACTTCTTTCACTTGATATTTCCAACGATTTCTCTCCAAGCCCTCAGACCAAACCTTGAAACCCTAAGCCCAATTTCCACCTCTTAATATAGGTGTTGCAAGCAGCATCAATAACAATGGTAGTCCAGGCAATGATGGATGCCAAGAAACGTGATAACACAAAGGCGTGCCCTAGATCCATGAAGCCGGTAAAGCCCGAAACCCGCAGCATCCAGAAAGCCCCCTGAGACCCCAAATCGAGGCCACCGGGGCCTCCACCTATGCCAAAGCTGCCTTGCTTCGGTGTCTTTGACGCATTGGGTGGGCCCAGCATGTCGGTGCAGGGTTTCAGGTTACTGCTCTGGGATTGGGGCATAGGGGTTTGAAACTTGGGTGTGGGGCTGAGGGTTTTGTGGGTCGCTGGAATTAGTCGAGATCCAGTGCTGCTTGTGAACAACTCTGTTGCTCTAGATTGTCATGCACGGGGCCATGTGTCATGGTATAGGGGCCGGGGTTTAGAGTTCACGGGTAACGTTGTTAAGAAAATATGTTCTTCATTATAACCTCTTTAAACCCTGGCCCTGATTCTCACTGGTTCATTGCTGAACTGCTTGCAGGCCTGATTCTGCATCATCGCTACTTTTTCACAAGCTAACACGGAACCTCACAGAAGACTGGACTAGGCTTGCATATTCTTATCAGGGAGGGTGATTAAGCATGTGGTGCCCAAAACGAGCCGTCATTCATGGGAAGCCATTCATGAGTAGAAAGCTAGTTGGAACCCCAAAGCTCACTTTGAACGTACGCCTGGGATGGGATCATGGAGTGTCAGTGCTGTGAAGCTGTTCGTGGATTGGAAGCAAGCGAGTCAGGGATTGCTCGATGCCACATGAAGGATGCATCCGTTTTGAAAACCAGATTCGATGCAAATCGTCGTTAGCTTTTGATACCGGGAACGAACATGTGACTCTAGCAAGGGGACATTCTCAGGATTGTCTCACCTAAGTTGTCCAAAGCGATCTTAGGGTTGTGTCTCAATGAAAGGAAAAAAGGGATAACATTACCAATCAGGCATGCTAGAAAATTCAAGTTCAGCAGTTTTGGTTTAAGGCTTGCGGCGTCTTAGCCGACAGGCTGCCCTAAACCAAAAATCATAAGGAAACAAGTCCCCCAAAACCCAATCCTCTCTCAGGACTGGGGCCCATACAAAGTGTATTAGGGCTAATGAGAACCATGAGACTTCGCTGGAGGGGTTAAGTTTCGGTGCGCTCCCGTAAGGGTGGCGCGATCCCGCCATATCGACCCTGTGACAAACTTCTCTAGGTGACCTGCTGACCGGCCAGTCGGATTTTCGGCATTGAGTCGCTTCAACCGAAACGGGTCAGTACCATGAGCATCAATTGCAGTCCGTCCGGCTTTGTGTGCTTGACTGGCCATAGCCCTATCCATTCTCCTCCTCCTCTCACTATGACGACAATGACGAGGAAGAGGAAGAAATGAATGACAACAATGACGACGCGCCAGTTTGAAACGCACATCCTCAACGCTTTTGAGCCACTGAAAACGCCAGCCCCGAATTCTCGACCTTGGATACCACATGCTCATGCCGTGCTTTCAAAGCAAGCTTGCATCCCTAATCACCAAAGCCCTAAACCCACAAAAAGCCTGAGGACCTTTACACTCCAATAGATGACGCCGAAAACCTCAGCCCTGAAATTCCAAAAAAGACGTTAAAACTCCGAACCTCAAAACAGACCAACATATCGATGCATCCTAAGCCTGCAGAGCTTCCAAGCCCTTCAACCACCAACTTCGAGCCCTAAATCCTGAAGCTCCAAACCTTGAAAAAGCAAAGGCGGAGGAGCTTGCCAGACTCAGGTAGGCTCGTAAATCTAAGACGAATCTAAGAGGGGAAATTAGGGTTTGGCTTAAGGGTTTCTGACTGGATGTTCAAGATACGTACTTTTTACCCAGCTGTCTGTGTACTTACAAGACGTAAGAAAAAAAGCACCCAAAGTCCCCCAATACGGTTGGAATTGAGATATAGCTACCCACCGTGACGATTGAATTAGAATTACCCCAAACGTCCAAGCATAGCTTTCAATATTATCCCAACATGGAACCAGGATGGTGTCAGGTTTAAAGTTTCGGGATCTAGTGGTGCAGGGATTTAGGCTTAAGGTTTGGAAATCAAGGCTTGAGGTCGGGATGTGGGGGTTCGGGCTTCCGTGTTTTTCGGTTTCCGATTTGAGGTTTGCGACTATGTGGGGTGTGGCTTTGTACAAGAAATCCTGTATGACCCTTCGCACCTTCTAGCCTGGAACTTGTGGTGTTCCGGCGTAGTGAAGTCGTGCAGATTCTTGCAGGTTCTAGGTGAGGCATCGCTTGTTTTAGGGTAGTACTAAAACGTCCACGCCATCTCGCAAGAGGGTCAGAGTCAGACAGTTAGACGACCTTCCTGTCGAGATACCCCACGGCAAAATCAGGGGATGCTGCTGATGGAGGAAGTCCTTTCACCATCAAAGACTCCCAAAATGATGTAATTACCAGGATCTACGGTATGTACTTATGGTGGTGCAGGAATTTATCCGTCAGCAGTATTGCTGTGCCGAAAACTGAACACCAGACGCATGGGCTTGCTGCTGCATTTGCAGCTGATTACCTCCTTTTGGTAGGATCTTCTAGGTGCAACACTACAGTGCAGAGGGATTGGGTATCTGTAGGGATCAGCAAGTTTGCCTTGATAAGATCTCGTATCGACATCCTATGCAAGCCTGGAGCTTTCGGGATATCTGGCGGGCTCACAGATTGGTATTTTATTCGGGCTTGTACCTCAAACTCCTTTCATGAAACCGCTGCATAATACAGGTGACCAGTCCATGCTCCATTTTATCGTCCATTTGATCCTCGGTTATTAACCCATCATATCCCTAAACCCTAACTTTCTAAATGCTGCAGCAGTTTTCCAGGATTGGCTCCAGGGTGTGTTCAGAAAAGATGTTATTTTCAGGGTTCGAGGTTCCCTCCCGGCCGTTCCGGCTTGGCAGCTCAGGATATCCGATCCTTTACCGGCTGTGCTTACCGTTTCTATCGGTTGTTCTGCGGTCTACAGTCCCTCGAGCGCATCGAATGCTGGGGAAACCTTTACTGAGCTTCTTGAAGCTCTTCGGGCGCAAAACCCGAATCAGCAAGACCCTGTAAGAATCCCTAACCCAACCCCGTTGCTTTATTCCCCTCCCCGACGCGAGTTCCGTCAAGGGCCACTGGGGCTGTACCCTAACAAGCCGGGTCAGATTCCATGATAGTCTTGGGGAGCGAAAGAAGTCAGCGCAGGAAATGAGGGATCTCCATCAGTCAAAAGTAGGCAGTTTCCCACATTTTTCTAGTTATGTAACATGGATCCCGTGTTCGATTTTCCCGCTTTGGAATCCCACATGCTGTGCGCCGAAGCAAGTCAGGCGGACTTTGCCCAGCAGATGATGAAGATGGGGTTCATGGTTACCTGGCTACTTGTGGATTTCCTTGGAGCAGTATACGGGGATCATCAGCGTCTTATGAAGGAAAGATTTAATGGGTTCCCTAGTGCTTGTAGGGGCATGGGAAGGATGGAGTATCCCTACTTAATTTAGTACTGGTCCCCGCATTGGGTTCCTCTTGTAATGCGGGCCCACACATCGGCTTCCACTTTGGGAGAAGTACTTCAACAGCTCCCTCATCTATCAGCTGATAAGGCTGCTCGTCGACAATTCAGTGCATGTCAACCAAGGCGAGACCCCCTCAAATCATTGCCTCGGAAAGCCGCGAGGGAAAGGTGGTGTGTTTGTGGCTGGAAGAGGTGCCAGTTCAGGAAAGATTCTGGACCCATCTAACATGGAGCCCAATAGCCCCCGTGTGCAAGGATACTAGTCTACAAGGGAGCCCTTTTCGGGTTCCAGGTTAGTTTGCGGAACACATATACTTAAACCTTGAAACCTTTCTTCTGCCTATGTATGCAATCCCTCAGCCGGGTTGGAGACGGTGCACCAGCCGAGATAGCTCCAGGGTCTGACGTGCCACTGAGGGCTCAAGCAAGACCCTAGCCTCTACAATCCAGACCCCACGTCACTTTCTCTTTTCATCTCCGGAAATGTGTTCTTCCTGCAGCACCTGCCGAATTAGTGCAAAGATTTCAGATGGAGTTTCTCTCCATAGCTCCATTAACGCATGAAGAGGGCCCGCCTTGGTATTCGATAATTTACAACGTATCATGAATGTGGATTTCAAAAAGGGTTGGCCTTTTGTTGGAGTTTGCAGGGACAGCGTTTATCGTAGTTTGGGGTGTAAAAGGGGGCCCCTACGTTCTGGAAACTCGCAAGCGTGATGGCCTCAGAGAGAACCCAACTTTCAGATTTAAGGTACCAATGGCTCCATGATATGACTGCACGTATTGCGCCCGAGTGTGCTTATGGATTGGGTTGTGAGTACAATTCAAAACTGGACTGTGAGTGCCCTGAACCTCCAAGCAGGACTCCGCATCAGCTTGGTAGGAAAGCATCAAAGTCGACCAGCTTTTACCCTAAAGCCCCGTACAGTTTAACAAGAGAGTTTTGGTAACTCCAACACCCCCAAATTAATACTTCATTATAAGATTGCTAAAGATGACTAAAGAATCCTAACTTTGGGATGTCGGGTTACCAAATTCTTCTCTTTCATAGTTGCCATTACAGAAAGCTTTCGTGGTTCAGAGCATGTGTTGTTGCTAGTACACAGGAAACATGACATGTGACACATTGATCCACTCCATAGAGTGCAAACTCTGTGTCAATACCAGGACTACATGGTTAAGGGTTCATGGTTCCGGGACTATTCTTCCGCCGTCAGACCAGGAAATCTATAGTCGTGAGCTGCTGAAGCCAGGCTCCACCTGGCCCGCCGCCAAAAGGACCTGGACCAGAGGCTGGGTGTTGAGGGTTTACTTGGGTAGGCATGGATGGAATTATGAGCAGATAATTATATTTGGAACTCAACCTGAGGTACTTGTACCCTATCAGCCAATTTAGGAGGGAGGGTCATCTCAATCAAAATGTGACGCTATGTACCAACTTCCAATACCATGCTCTGCAGAGTGCGTATGTCATGCAACCCTAGACTATCACTACTTTGGACTTTTTGCAAGCAGCATGCCTCCCCCAACAGGTGTTAAGCCCACCAACAGTTGTTGAAGTATCATAATGGCTGGGATGGACAAGCAAAACTGAAAGCTCTGCACGCAAAGTTGGAAGGGTGCCTTCAGCACACACACACACACACACATCTCTAGCCTTAGATTGTGTTTGTAGCTGCTACACTTTGCATTTGTCAGGTTCCTTTAACCCTATAGAAACTATGTACACCTTTTTTTTGGCCTTGGGAACTTGGCGGCTACGGGGGCAGGATTCATCTGAACAGTATGTTAAACAAGGTTACGACGGTGGATGGGGGAAACTCAAACAAAGATCATGTTTTCCAGGATGTCACTCAGCAGCCTAGCCACGTAAACATTGAACGCTACAACAAACTGCCATTCATGAAGGTTCGTGGGACGTAGTGGATATTCTGGTGACTGGGGTTATACCCTTTCATATAGGCCTAGGCAGAGGAAATATAAGTAAGGTCATGAACCAGATTCTCTGCGCTATATCACAGTGAGCCCTAAACCTTAACTCTAAGCCCTAAACCCTCAGCCCCAAATCCTGCAAAAGACCCTCAGGCTCAGAATAAACTGAAATTCGATAGGGCAAACACAAAACTCGACCCAAAAGTCCGGACATGAACTCCTGTAAGTCCTAAATCCTACGTCCTAAACCCATACCCTAAGCCAAAACTTCCAGTCTGCGATGAAGCAGCGACCTCCTGGACCTCCAAATGCTGCGCTCCAGAAGGCTCGCAGGGGGTTCAGTCGGCCTTACGCGTGGGTCAGGAGGTTTAGGTTCTGTGGATAAAGGGATGTAAAGGGAATTGAGGGCTTGTTCCAATAGTTGAAGATTTCGCTGAGTCTCTGAGCTGCAGTATGCTCCAGAAGGTTGGATGGTCAGATATCAGTCTGTCTCATGTATTTTGAAAGCTGAAACTTTACGGTTCTTTTGGTATGCGCAGGCTTTGTGCTAAAAGCTATCTGCCAAGGCAACATTGAAATTGGTGTAGGTCTATGGGGTTTGTGTACAACTCTTGTCCGTTCTCTATGATGCTGAGCAATTGGCTAAATCTGCCTGTATATGGCTATATTGTTCATTCGAACTAGAGGGTGAGATAAGTGAGGAAGCTGAACCTGAGACGAGTCGGGGATGCCAAAGATTGGTACTCCAAAATGGAGGGTGACGGAAAATGTGACCCAGTACAGACAGCCTGCTTGAAGAGTACAACTGCGATCGGGTGATGACTGTCTGGCAAGCATAGGCCAAACTGGCTAACTACTCATCGGCGCAGTCATGTGAGGAGAGGTTCCGAGCCCTGTGATAGAAAGCATATTTATTGCCGAACTGTTTTGGAAGGGACTTGAAATGTACATGGCTTATTTTAGAGAGCTGAGAGGGGGAGAGCTGGGAATTCTCCTAGCCTACACAAGCGTAGGTTGCACAATAGAACCATGAAGTGCAAGCTTCCGAGTCACGGGCAAAGAAGAGTGACTAAGAAGGGACGGCGAAGTTTAGATGCAGCACTAGTGTTGGTTAATGGAAGTATTTACGTTCAGCCGAAACCAGCGGATGAGCAATGCTGGCTGAGAGAGGCCAAGCCAACATGAACAGTAACGGGGTGCAGCAGGGAAGGGGGGAAGTAGATACGGAATTGAGGCGAAGATGAGCACACTTATCAAAATTGAGTAAGAAGCCCCAAACGGAGACCTCACGTTGAACTGAATTCGAGAGTCTCCTACACTGATCAGCAGAGTTAGATAACAGTGCAGTGTCGTCAGCGTACTGTAAACCCACAAGGGAAGCATGGGTGTTGATAACTCAGGGGAGCATTCCAAACATTCTTTCATAGGAGGATTCTACGTCAGAAAACAAGTGAGTCAAGACAATGTTATGAAAAATATGGAGTGAGGGGAGTCGTAAGGCACGACTTTGTCGTTGTGACAAAATGGTTCCAGAGTCGCGGACCCTGGACAGTGGTCAAGAGCCACGAGGGAGCTGACAACAGCAGGAGGGATTTGATCATTGTGAAGGAGTGAGGCTCGTTAGTAGGGAAGGAGACCGAGCCAAAAGCTTTACGTAGACCATTCCAAAAACAGAACGCGAAGGGAATACTGTTGAAGTTTACATACTTAAAGGAGCCGTATCATAAGATGTTCAGGTCGAGTATGGTTCAGTGGTAGAGCCCGAAGCTCGGAAGCCAAATCGAGTGGCGCGGCTCCGATCGTCAAAGTCATGTGCGATGCGTTTCTGAAGAAGAGATGCGCAGATGTTATACTTGGACGGTAAATGAGATAGGACGACAGTTGAGAAGATCGCAGGAGTCAACTCGTATCTTTTGATGAGCATCACAACCTTGGAGAGGGCCCATGCGGAACGGGCAGTAGAGGGGAAGAAACAGTAGTTGAAGTAATCCTGGATAACTTCAAGGAATCCAAGAAAAACACTCTAAGAATGCAGTGGGGGTGCCTTTGAGCATACCAGCCTAAATTATACCTCCAGACTTGGAGTCCTTACACCTACTTGGCATTTCAGGGCGTTTTTAATCCAATTATCTTTGTACTTATCATGAATACTCACAGACACAAAGTGCCTCATAAGCGGTCATACTTCGGCCTTACCTGCCCTAGAGACTGAAACCTTCGTCAATAGCAGGTTCCCGGTGGACCGCCCGGGCCCCCGCCGAAGAACCCAATGCAGGTGCACTCCTTTCTGGCATAGTACGGACATGAAATCCTCCAAGCACGGCATTGCCATTGATCCAGGGGCTTGGTGTGGTGCAGGATGTCCTCCAGAAGTGATGTGACCACCCCGCCTTCTTGCAGTTAATGTTCACAATAGAGTAACTACCGGGCGGGTGGGTTTATAGGCAGGGCCTCAGAGGGAGCTCATTGCTTAAAAGCTGCGGTATGTGAACTTTTGCGCTTAGGGTTTAAAACTTCCAGGATTGAGGTTCAGGACTGACCAGATTTGGAATCCAGGTTTCTGGGTTTTATTTGCATCCCGAATTTGACTTCCAACGCTCCCACACTTCAAGCCCGCTCGCCGCAGAGCTGCCCACTCTCACGCCTCAAGATCCAAGACGAGCAAATGTCTCTCAGCATCCGAGTCCTCCAATCAAACGTTTAGAATCTCTACGTACCCCGTTCCGCTACATGCAGCATCCCAAACAAATACACCAGACTGTTGCGACCACTTCTGCCCGTGAATCCACAGAGTTTCCTATTATGCAAACTGTCTGCTACACCTTCTACCCGAAAAGAACGGAAGATACTGAACCGCAACAGCAAGAACGCCAAAGTAGCATCCTCGTTGGTTGTTCCGATGTGAAGGCTGGGCCATCTGTGGCTTACACCTTCCTTGTTCACGGGAAAGCCAGCTTAGTAACGGTTAGCATGTAGAAGCCTGAACGATTAGCAAGGATATGCGTTTAAAGCCCGCATTTTACAATGGTCTATAATGGTCTATCTTATATAGCAAGCCCTGTTAGAATTAAGTAGGCCCCTGCAACACAATCCCCATACCAACGCTTACAGACATATAGTCTCCCATTCTGCTTCCCATTTGGTGCAGCAATAATCCGCACTCCTATATGTCCCCATGCAACCCCCATGACTCCTATAAAGGACCCTGTGTTCATATAGTTTCAGCCGCTACGTTAGGCGCATTCGCTTAATTAAAGTGTCCTTGAGACATGAGATTTGTTCAGGGCCATCCCCAAACAGCTCTCAAGAAAAGACCTGCCTCCAGCATAACACCAAGCCCCGAATAGGGAGGTTTCACTCAGGGCTGGGGCTTGACAGGCTGGGGGTACTATGGGATCTTATAGCGAGACTGTACTTGGAGGTTCATGGGTAGTTATCAGTAGGGCTATGGGTGTGGGGATCCATAACCAATTAGGTTAGGCCTTTCACTAGCTTTATCTCTTGTTCCACTCGAAACAACCAGTGAAGCTTCAAACGCAAGCTCCCTCATGCTAACCTTGTATTCCTTGAGCTTGCTACGGGCAACATGGTTTGAGGTTTTAGTTGTGGATTTTGGGCATCTGGAGAATCCCTGAGCCCTGAAAGTCAAGCTGCACAATTTCACGGTACACCCATCCTCTATTAGAGAAGTCCCGAAGATTGCACGTCTGTGATATTGAGTCTTAAGCCGCAAGCCCCAAGCAGATTCCCGAAGCCCCAAAACAAGCTCGAGCCTCAAACTGTAAGCAATTGTGGGCCCTGAACCCTGGACAACTGAAAGCTCTGCACCTTGAACCCTCCTAAGGCCTAAAGCCTAAACTCTTAGCGGCCCGAAGCCTTGAACATCAAACCCCAGTCAGCCCAAAAAACCTTGAGCAGTAAACCCACTTCTGTGAACCAGGCCACCGGTCCTGGTGCGAGACCGCCCGGACCGCCTCCTAAGGCTACCTGGTTTGTTTGTGTGTTTTCGCATGTGTGTTTCCTTACTCATGCTCATTCTTAGGGGCCGGTGGGGAAGTGGATCTTTGTGAAGCTATACTTATACAATCGCTTGGTATGGTATCTACATGCTTACCCCTGCTCCTCGTGCACGCGGTGCCGTGAGGCACTTGATGAGGACATTTGAGAACAGGGTTGGGGGTTGTCAAAATCGAATAGGGGGATGCGAGGGGACCCAGGGTATTACGAAGGGGTACGCTGTTTAGGGTTCAATGGGTTGAGGCGCTTAAGAGGTTTTAGGAGGTTTAGGGCTTTGGGTTTAGGGGATTTTGCTTTTGGGGGTGTTTAAGGTTTGACCACCGGTTGCTTTGTCCACCATAACAGGTATGCTAGTGATTCGTGCCAGGCTATCTACAGGCCGCAATGACAGCTTCACCACCCTTGTGCAACTTAAGAATCAGCGTAATCCTTGAAGAGCCTCCGGCTCAAGCCGCCCACAACAGAGGCAGCCAAGTTTTCTTGGATAAGGTGAGACGGAGAGTCGTAGCAGAAGTCCAGTAGGTTAGTTCACGCCAGCGCAGCCAACATTGCAGTAGCGGCACCGCAGTCAATTTCACGACGATGTGCTTTGTCCGAAAACTGTCGCGTTGCTTATGAGTTCGCTGACTGAACACGAGATCAACCGGCGAAAAGTTCACGCGAGGCTGCCGGACTCTGCATGGCCTTGTGCTGTGCCAAGGCTGAGACCCGTGCTTTCTGGTCTCCGGGACCAAGCTCAGATGGTTGCCTTGGATGTGGGCAAACGGAGCCGGGGTAAAAGAATAGGGTCTTCACCGTTGTCCGTGTCTTCCATCCAGCGTGCCCCGAAGCCAGACGAAAAACATTTCTGTGCCAGCGCAACGGATATTGAAGTAGCGGCACTGCGGTCACATGCATGGGCTGGGCAAGCGCGAGAGACCAACCGGTTAGATGGCTGCAATCTGTCAGTTTGCTGGGTGTGGCGTTGACGGCCTGGGGCCCGGGCTGCCAAATCATCGGGACAGGACCAAGTTTGCATCCCCTCCCGGGCTGACCCCTACATCAACCCAGGTTCCATTTCATTTTTGTTTTCTTTTCCACTTGATTCTCCATGATCCCCTTCATGCTTCCAAAACCCTATACGTCGTAACGGAACCCCTATACCTGGTAGTGTAGACAGACCTTAAGATCTGATTATGGCATTCAGCAGGCCTCAACACAGCCGCTTTGTTTGGGCCACCTTGCTGTTGATTCAGAACGCAAAAGTGTTGATGGAGCAAATCTTGCGCTGCCCTAAGTCTCTTAGGTCTCTTAATTCTGAAGGCTTGCAATCGTTCAAACACGCTCAGTCGTGCAGGATTCCTGTATCAACAGCATGGTTGCAATACATGCAGGCATAACCCCAGAATGGAGTCCCAGTTACTTCTGAGCCCGACGGCGCCCAGGTCTATAAAACTTCGTCATTAAGTGAGTAGCTTGTGTTATCATATTGTATAATGGACAGACCAAGCCACAGAAGCGGAGTAGAAACAGTAAAGTCGGAACAGAACTATCCTCCCACCTCACGACTTAGGACATCGCAAGACTGAGGCAGTCATCTTGCACTGAGGTTATCTCAAACGTGAGGAAGCTGCAGCCGTGTAAATCTTGCTATGTCCTTGTTGTATTTTCGGCCTTTACTGTCAGTGGGCTGGAACTGATTCTTGTGGTCCTCAGAGCTTTCACTGCCAGAGTATAAAGCCAACAATCCAAGCCCTCGTCCCCGTCCCGAGATCTTAATGCCTAAAGGAGCACGAAACGTAATCTCCCATTACAGTATTTAACCAACAACTGCACGTCATAAGCCCTATACTCCTGCATGCTGAACACTAAATCCTAAGCCACAAGCTCTTCAGCCCGCAAGTAAAAAAAGAAGCAGGTGGCACCCGGCGAGCTTCCGCCGGGTGCGAAGCCCCCACCCCCACCGCCTAAATCGAAGCCAGGCTGATCCCTTTCTGGGTTTTCAGATGTGAGATATGGAATGCTTTGGATTAGACGAATGGAGGACAAATGGAAAAGAGATTGGAAGATGAGATGAAAGCAGTGGCCACATAGTTTTTTTTGTATTGTTTTTTTCCAAATTTTATATGGTGTGGTTTTGTCAATGTTTTGTGAGGAGCATGTATATGAATATATAGGAATCTTTAGGAATATTGGTGGATGGGCATGTTCGGTGTTTACTGGGGGGAACAAAATGTCAAATCCCCATTTGCCAGGTTTAAGTTTAGGGTCCTGGGTTCAGGATTACAATGCCATAACGGAGAATCAATAGGAGCATAAGCTGACGATGAAATGAAGGCTAGCTTTCTGTCGGTGTTCCATCTGGGTTTATGGAGCTTAGATTGTAAGTTGTTAGTATACGGTAAACCTTGGAATTCGCTGTGTGTCTTGACCATGATAAGATAAGGGAATTTCCTCCGCATTGAAGGGTTCCTACGGACATTCTGACGTTCAGGGTCTTACCAGGCTTAGCAGGTTAGAATTTAGAGTCTTGGAGTTTGCGGTTTATTGGTTATTTGTTGGATCTATTTCATAGTGCAACAGGCATATGAAAGAGTATTAGTATAGGGAGCAGGAAATCGGATAGGAGTATTGTTGAGAAGCATGTCCCAACATGGAACCAGATTTGGGTCCGGGGAGTAGGCTTGGCTGATGTAGGGTTTATCAAGGTTTCGGGGGGTCATTGTTGAGCGTCCCAGGGTTCAGAGTGTCAGGGTTTGGGGCTGTAGGGTTCAGGGGAGTATCTTACGGCACCGGGTTATAGAGTTTAAGTTGTTAATGTTTAGAGCGTTTAGGGTTTGTGCTTGTGTAATGTTGGATCCTGATTAGTGCGGGGGCCCCCCCAAACAAAAAGTGGAGCCCCTATAATAAAAAGGCCGTATGGCTCCTATTGAAGTCAGTAAAGGAAGAGGGATCCTTCGGCTCATTGAATCCATAAGGACTTGCTCGGTCTAGCTTTCAAGAGAATAGGAAGGGCAAGGTCTTCAGCCTTTGCGTTAGACGGCTGGTCTTGAAAACCAAGTAAGAGCAATTACAATGTACTTAAAATCATAGAAAACCTTTCCAAAATCAATTAGAAAGGAATTTGATCAAAACTTTACCAACAGCTTTTCCGGCCGAAAGAACTTTACTTTATTGGGACCTCCCCAAATCGGAAAGGGGGTCCAGAATGATTTTTGAAAAGCTTTACTTTATTGGGGACCCCCGCAGTAATCGGGATTCGACATCAAAGTTTAGCCTGCCTGGTTCGCACATGTAGTTTATCTTCCAGCAAACCGCAGTTTGGACTGATGAACCATCAGCTATGTATGCAGCCCCCACATGTTTTTGTGTCCAATGAACTCGTAGCGCTCAGCGGAGACTGTAAGGTGTGACAAGTGCATCTGTAAAAACCATACCCATGAAGCGCTATCACCTGGACCCTCGGTCTAGGTAGCGCACCTTTTTTTTGTCCGACAAGGAGTGCGCATCATGATCCCGAGTGTCATTGGGATTGTAGTGGGATTTCCTAGGTCCGTTCGGGATTAACAATTATTTCTAATTCTAATCATTGGTAACCCACCGTCTGTGTTTTCTAGGAGCAGCAGGTCCAAAAACAGGATTTAAGGTTTAGGGTTCGCTGTTTGCCCCGATTGATGAGTCCAAGCCCCTGTCTCAGAATTTTCAAGTTCAGGAATTACGTTTTTGGGGCTGGAGCAGAATCTACAAGTTGAATCTAGCAGTTCTTCCCCCTAAGCCCGACGGTGCCACGAACAGGGTTTCCAGAGCAAAGGAAGGTTGTGAAGGCCCCACATGGTCACAAGGAGCCGCGCTTTACTTACTTCCTTGAACTGTCAGTACTGGCTGCCAGGCTATGAAAACAGTGCCACAAAATTAACCAGTCTTGAACACAACCAGTGACCCTGCCATCTTGAAACCATTTAGCACGCGACCCTATGCTCCAAAGTCAGCAGTGAAAACTGACGCGTGCTCCTCGCCATCCCAAAGCCCTGAGTCAAGCACCGTCGCTTCTCTGCAACCCGTCGCCGCGCCCCCTGCGACGCCTCACGTTGCCACAACTCTTGCCGCCACGGCCTCGCCTCAATGCTGTCCAGCGCTATTCCAAAGCTCCTCGCCAATTGCGTGGCTACCTTAGCCTTTATAGTACAGTGCATGGGATCTGTATTGGTCTCGGCATCGAGACAGATGCAAGATGGTGCTTGGTGGGGTTGGGGTACTCAACCTGTGAAGTCTCCACAAGTATAATTAGGTGACAAGTAACCCGTCACTCTAAGTAGGGTACATTTTGGAAGCCGGCTGGCTCGACCTCACGGCCCTTGAAGTCAGCCATGCTAAAAGTGGCGCCAGCAGCTGTTTCAGCGGAGTTGCAATAGTGGGAGTTGAGCAGGTTGAACCGCTCCCTCTCGCTCTGCCACTTTGCATGCCCACCCTTTGATCCTAAGGCTGTTTGTACGGTCTTACTTATCCCTGTGAGCTTCTTTTCTTTTGCATGTGATTCTCCATGATCCGAACATCTATGGAGATGCGCTCATGAAGAGCACCTGTGAAGGATAGATGCCCGAGTACCACATCGGGTTTACTCCCTACTCCACAATAATGAGGCTGTGACAGGTAGACTACCGTAGACTCCCCTTTCAAAGCTTCAGCGACGTGAAGTATAGCGAGAGATATGAGGTCGTAAGCTCTACTAGAGATTAAGAAGTTTGGTAGTCTTCAACCACGACTACGACCAAACAATACTTTCCTAGCCTTTGGTAAGCCCGTGACGTCACCGGCCGAGATCCCTTTCACAATGTTTTCTAGTGGCAAATGCAATAAGACATCCTGTGAAGTCAATCCTGCCAGTCTGGGAAAACTCAGGTGCGCTTCCTGGCCCTAAATCCTAGACCCAAACCTTCAAACCCCCAACCCCTAACTTGCCAAAACGGAGAACCCAAGCCAAAAATCAATCCAAACCCGATACGGGGTCCCGGTTCATCATGTCTCCTAAATGTACTAGTCATGGGCACTTGCAACAAGGAACCCGTTTTCTTGGGGGACGTTCGCTTTAAGCATGAAACAGAGAATCCTAAACACTAAGCCCTAAACCCAAAACGCGCAAGATGCCGCTGCCTCCCAGCCTGCTGCTAAGCCGCTGAATGCTGTAGGGGCGCCCAGCCGTTAGGTTTCCAACGTCAGGTAATTGGGCATGTCTAGGGAAACATAAAGAAAACAGGGAACTGAAATGGAAGCTGGAAAATAAGTGTTTCTAGGGATGATTGTCATGTTGTGGTCCTAAGTTATCCCAAAATGACATTTGTAATTATGTAGGCTCTCGCAGAAGGTCGCCACTCCCAAACAAACGTGGAAGCCCGAAAGAGACCCGGTAAAGATTGCTGCCCTTTTAAAGGGCCATGTTAGCCGAAACAATAACATCCTGCAGCTTCTCATACAAACCCTTATTGTATCGCGACTAGAGGACTTTTGAAGCATGTGTGTGTGGATATATATACATATACACACATATGGCAGGTTGGTTGAGAAAACAATGGTCCTTTCTTGGGTGCCCTATACATCAAGGCCCATACTATAAGGAGAGTTCAAGAAAGCTCATAGCTTTGCAAGAAATGTGGGTGCGGTATCTCTCGCCAAGGAACCCAGCTTTACAGAAACTGGTTCCGAAAGGTTGGCGTATCGAGGTTGAGGGCGTGGTGTGAGGAAATATTTGCAGGCCCCCCCAACCAATCAGCAAAGGCGAAACAGTCATGATAAACTTTTGTAGCAACAATTTCAGAATTCGGAAATTCCAAGCTTAGTTTTTGCCTCAATACTGCTTTTGGGGGAGGGCTGTTGGTCCCATAGCACAGCTTGTAATGCCTAGGCGCTGCTTCATTCTGTGGTGTTTAGGGCTCCTTCACGCACGAGGCAACACAATTGATCTTGCTCCCTATGGCAACTGGCGTTTCCAACAATTAGCGGTACCCTTATGGGGGTCTCCATAATAGGGATTTTGGCTTTTTGGAGTCTATATTGGGGTCCCCATATTTATGGAAACTACCATATGTCCCGTAAAGACATGTCGTGTTGAAAACGTGTTCATTCCACATGTGTTTTGTTGCCGCTTCCGCAGTAGCCCTCAACATATCGACAAGCCCACACCTCTGCAAAACATGAAAGCCAGTCACAAGTCGTCCTCAAATGCACAACACCCAGCACGTTTGACGAAAGCATTTCCAACCAAAAGAGAGCTTGAATCCAGATTCGCGATGCACAGACCCCTGTACGCTGCAAAGAACGCCCGCCTGGCGGGTTAAGGGTTTAGGGAACCATTGCCCACGAATCTGCCACGGAGCTGGCGCTATTTCTGCGCATATGCCCCCTTACCACCCCCTCAGATGCCTTACTTAAGTAGAGACACAGCCAGTTCGTTTTGAGCAGCACCCAGAATGACGGATGGTTTAGACCAATAATTCTTGTGCATCTGTAGCTTTTCCCGGCTAATGTAGCCCCACACCCGAAGCCCTACCCAAAACCCTAAACTCTAAACCTCAACCGTCAACCCTAGTCCCCAAACCCAGGCCCTAAACCCGGACCAGAAGTCTGAGGCGACCCGGTTCATGCCAACGACGCTGCGCACGAAGAAGCCATCGCAGGCCCTAAGCCCTGAGCCCTCAGAGAGGAAATAATGCTATGAGAGGAGCACGAAGGCTCAGGATTTAGGGTCTAGATTTAGGATTCCTTGATTTAAGGCTTAAGGTTCAGGACCTAGGGCCCTTGATGTAGGACTTAGGATTTAAGACTCTGGATTTGACAAGATACGCACAGCACTGTAACATGAACACGATTTCGGGAGGCGGAAACGCACAGCACTGCGGCGGGAAGAGCGGCGAGAAGAAGATGTGCCCCCTACATGGGCGGGAGCGGGATTCATCAAGTCGGGGAGTTCCAAGTTTTGGCGTCCCTTGTGCCTGTGGAAAGAAGGCGAGGTTATTCGAATGTGCACCCTGCTAATGTGGGGCCGCGAAAGCGCCATGCGCCTGCCTGAGGCACCTCGCACACTCAGCAACCAAATCCTTTGGTAAGAATTCCATATTTACCACGATGATTGACGAAAAACACCATTCACCATATATTCAACAGCAGATGAACCGAAGTGTATAGCGGCGCATTCTGACTTGCACATGTGAATTGCAGTCAGTGTTATGGTGCACTTTTGGATTGTTTGCTTGGTGGAAGCGACAGCTTGCGCTTTAATACGATGAGAGTCCCAACAGATGAGCGCCACGATGATGTAAAATGTTGAGCTTCAGCGGCGTCTGTGCACCTCACCCGGAAGGCTGACAAACCGACGCATGGAATTCATCCCTGCTGCCATAGGTTCCTACAGGCCAAAACTGTAAACCTTAACCTCCGACACCCAAGCCCACGATTCCGTACCACCCCAATGCCAATACCCAAGGTTCTCAGCTAGGCAGGGACAAAGCAAGTTCTCAATCGGCAGTATGCTGAAGCCTCTCGTTACGAATATGCGTAACAAGAGCGCTTCCTGATCCTAACCTAAATTCGAATTTTCAGCATTGAGCCTTAGAGCCTTCCGCCCGGCATCCGGGGGGGGGAGAGTATTCTGAGCTTCATGGATAATTAGCCAGACGTAGAGTTATAAGCAGGACAATCATCGCTGTGACTTTATGTTGGGTACTTACCTCAAAGTAGAGGGGCTTGTGTATGCACTAGAGATTGGGATTGAAGGTTCTTCAGTTTGGCAGGCCCCGTGTTTTACCGATCGTAGTGGTGATGGCAGTTACTTGTGGTGAATACCACGCGCAACCTTGGATCGGACCATTAGCGGACGTCTGCCAGCGAATTAATGCTTTCGATGTTGCTCATGCGTGGGCTGGGTGACGACCCTTACTTACAATCCCCTCAGCTGGACGGATATGTATATAGGTTACGAAAGAAGCAGCACAACTACACCCCCAGCTTTGGGCCAGGGAACTCAGCAACTAAGTTGTGCACGCGTTTCCTTTTTTTGAGCTCAGCTGAACTTTGCAATTTTTCATTGAAATCCCCAACAAAGCGCATCGCAGATCGGTGGTTTTGAAGTGTAAGCCTGGAACCCTAGATAACACCTCAAGCCTGAATTCTGAATCCGTAAAGCCTCAACAACCTCGGGGTATCCTAACTGGAACTCGAAGCTCCACACCCTGAGCCCTCAACTCTACACCCCAAAACGTTGTTTAATTTCATTCCTGAACGTTCACAATCCTTGCGAGCCCTCAAAGTAGAAGGTGTGCACAGCTTTCAACTCATTGAAAGGTCGCTGGAGGAGTCCTTCAAGCTTCATCTGCGTCGCTCTCGCAGGCTTAATGGGAACCCTAAACCTGTTCTCTAGGTTTAGGGTTTACGGTTCAGGATTCAGATTTAGGGTATACATGCCCAAACACTAACAAGGAACCTCATATAGCCATGCTTGTCTTTATGGGCCCCCTTTTGGGGAACCACCCTGCACTTAACGCTGCTAGTTTTAAGATTAGGGCTTAAGCCTATAGCAAGGATGGTTCTTGGGGTTGCGGAT
Organism: Symbiodinium pilosum; assembly: GCA_905231905.1. Classification (NCBI taxonomy): domain Eukaryota; class Dinophyceae; order Suessiales; family Symbiodiniaceae; genus Symbiodinium; species Symbiodinium pilosum. The sequence continues at coordinate 169,153 of CAJNIZ010042927.1, forward strand.
GGAGGGGTTGATTGGTTAAGTCTGAGGATTCAGGGTCTCAGGGTGTAAGGTGACCATTAGGGTGGGGTATTTGGAGAATGGGATTTGGAACGTCAGGCTCTCATGAAGGTTTTCCGTATTTTGTGTGGAGGCTGTCAGAGATAGTAAACAAAAATCGCAATGAGCATGGAAATGCGGTAGTACTACGGTTTAGGCTTCACAGGACTGCGGTTTGGGGTTCACGGCTCTAAACCCTCAAGCCCCAAAGTGTTTTTAGCTTTGGGTCTAGGACTCCAAGTTAGCCAAAGGTCGCGCGTCAAGACGTTGAAAAGAAAGGGTCCAGCGAGATTAGCAACCGTTATGCTCCCGTGTTCCGGGCAAAGCTCCAGGAGCTAGCTACGCAGGAAAGAACCTAAGGTATTGCCTGTAGTTTTTTAGTTCTCGCTGCTATACCTACATAGCAGTAGTGTTTCGTACTATACCTACCTAGCCTAACCATACTAGAATCCCATACATGAGCCAAGGCTCCCATTTCGTGTTCCATATTCTTTCCCATTCCATCCTCCGTTATTTCTGTGCCCTAAGCCCTAGACCTTCAATCTCTATCTACATAGCCGTAGGTTCCATTTTGTGCTCCGTATTTTCCATTTCATTTTGTATTACTGAGGTAAGTAACCCATCCTAGCCCGAGATACCTTGCGTGGAAGCGCAGCGTGCAGTTTATTGCCGTTTGGGACTTCGGGCCAAGGACGCTCAATTAGTCCGTTGAATGATGCAGAGGGCAAGCAGGCAAGCTAGCAGGAGTTGGAGAAACGGTGGATGCGCACAATCTTGCATGACTCTTTTTGACTAAGCCCTGGCAAATGTGGCGTTGTAGTGCACTAGGGTAATGCAAGGTTTTGTCCATCACCAGAATGGCACTTGCCCAATCAAGTGGGTCGAAACGGGGCGGGTAAACGCTGGCGGCACCTTAGCCCCAACATATCCCACTACAACCCGAATGTAATTAAAGAACCCTTGCATCGCCACCGCAAGCCCACCGTAGCCACCCACACTGCATTCAAATGGGGCTTAACTTTTCCTGCATGCATGCAGGATACATGACACTCCTGATGACGCCACATTAACTCGACATGCCGCTTCACAGGCTGACAGAAGGCACTTGAGTAGCCCAGCTTTTTTGGGGTTGAGGCAGTCTCGGGATTTGCCATGAGCTTTGTTTGAAACAGTTTGACAGACAGCTTACGGAGGCTGGAGGTGGTCAGTGTTCAGCCGTGATCATGGTTCCATCGCAGAAAACCCTCCCATCCTGGCAACTGGGAGGCTTTACGGCAGTTGAAATGTAATTATCGAGTGTTGTTGCCTTTTACATGTGAGAGTCTGTGCTGGCATGCGTTCCCGTCGTTTGCCCTGGAGCTGAGCAGGTCTGCCTTGAGGTCAAACAAGGTTGCCGCATGATAGCACAACCATATCTGCAGACTCTACGATCTGTATGTATAAAATGCTTGGAAGCTCAGGACATTCTGCCATCATAGGACGCGCGATGGTCTTGAAAAATGTACAAGCCGATAGTAGCTTGTCGTTGCTTCAAGCAAGATTTGTGTCCCAAACGCAAACAGCTAAGGCCGTTCAGCCGTAGAAGATAAAGAATTCAAATGGACAAGCTTTGTTTGCGCAACGCGTGCCTTGCAGCCAGCAACCCGCGCGCGTCTCACAGGCCGTCAAAGACCCCTCGCTTGCGATCAAAGCGCAAGCTGCCTCCAATTCAAACCCATATGATTTTCGTATCGCGAAAGTTTCATGCGCAACCTGATTGTCCACATCGCCACGCTCACTTCTTGTGGAGATTGCGGCATGGAATGGCCTGAAGCATTATGCTGCATCAGCGGCAAGACTGTTGGAAGCTCAGGCTTGTCAAATAGTTGTGCAAACATAGTAAATCCAAGCTGGAGAATGTCGCAAGTATTACACCATTGCAGCAGCTTCGGCGCAAGCATTTTTGATAAGGCGACCAACGACGAGGAAAGGTTATTGGGAAGGTCGCGTCAGTTTTATATTCATCAGGCTCGGAGGGGCCTGGATCATGTGAACAAGGCCTCTGTCAAACACGCTCAATGTGCATAGGAGCTAGGTCTGCGAGCGGATCATATGGGTCCTATGGTTACCACACATCGTGCCGTTGAGCAAATATTCATCTTGTGCAACAAGGCTTTCCCCAGAGTTTCGTTCGCAAAAATAAACTCATGGTCGGAAGGTTACCACCCATGAGTTGAGGCTCCGGCTATTATTTTGCACTGCAACAGTAGGCAACTTCGGACCTTAGCAGGGCCGTAAAGGAAGGTGAGGAAGTCTGTAATGTGAAGGAGGCGGTTGGGACGCTGTGGGAGGTTTTGGAGCCCTGGAAGGGCCTGGGATGCGGGGCGCTCACAGGATTGCGGTACTTTATGGTTTAGATGTCGCAAGACTGGCACGTCCTGGCTCATAAACCCCAACCAGTGTGAGGTTGCACAAGACGCACTACCCTCAGCCTAGAGACGAGGAAGGCAAGCTGCTTAAACTCCTCAACAGGCTTTGGTAGCCCTTTTGACACTTCAAAAAGGCAGATCTCAGGGTGGGATCCTCACTACCCAAAGGCGGGGACGTTTAAGTACGAAAGCATTTTTTGCCAACCTGCAAAGCTGAGCCGGATGATGGGGCAACTGAAGCAAGCATGCAACCCCTCATGGGCTGTGCCTGAGTGGATATTAGAGATTGCAGGCTCCTTAACGTTTAACGGGCCGCCCTGTCCTTAAACCTGTTGTACCGTGTCCTTCAGGAGGATCAGTCCAACACGAGGGTAGGTATTGAGTAACCTTCGGGGACCTCGGGCCATATTGGCGGGGATCATGGCATTCTGCAGATTACAAGCGACCCACTGCCATTGGGTGTTGGAAACCATTGGCTCTCAAGCTATGATTCCTCATTTAGTCAGACATTTTCAACCCCAGCCGGTATGCCAACCAGCAACCCCAATCCTCGAACTGAAACTCAAACCCTGGGCCTCCTTACTTAGGGCGATTGTGTTTTTCGAAATGTAGTCCATACCTCTTCGTCCAGGATTCAAGAAAGCGGCTCCTGTTCACGGAGGCAGATCGGAGAGTCAAAGAAGCTATCCGGGCATGTAGTTGCACTGTCTATGTACACCAGAAACTCCAAGTTGCTCAACTACAATCATGTGGCTGATGCAAGATTACTTCGTTGTTGGAATGCAAGGGTTCACAGGGACCATGGTGTTTGAGGTGTACATTAGGAAACACTCGTATAGGAAAAAAAAGATTTGGAGTTTAAGGTCTACCCTCACGCAGGATGATATGGAATACCCGCGCGTTCAAAGCGTAGCAATCTTTCCAGGATCATTTTGGGGCTCCAGCTGGGGCGTGTACGGTGTAGGGTACAGCTGGGGTTTAGGGTTTCAAGGTTCTTTTCCTCGGGGCAAAGGTGCGGCACCTGATAATGAAAATAGTGCTACGTATTCCAGATTTAGGCGGGCTCAATATGTAGCCATGCTCAGCATGTAAGAAGCATGCGCTTTTTAAAGCCTGAAACATCCGAACCCTGACGCCTAAACCTAAACTTTACCCGTTCTTTGAGCTTTGAACCCGACCATTCTACAGCCCTCCAAGCTAAAATTCATTGTCTGGTTCGACTGCAGCAGCAGGATGGTTTGGATCTCTAAGTTTCAGGTTGAGGGTTTGAGGTTTCGATTAGGTTTAGGGCACCACCTTGAGTACGCCAAGGTCTCCGAATTGCATGAGTGCGGGAGCGAATTGCAGAATCTCCTTCTTTGGTATAAAAAAGGATTTCCAACCTTTCATCCTAACCCCGTCCTCAACATCCGTATCCAAGATAGAGACACCACCTGCTGTCAAAATGCGAGTACCCGGTCTAGACAGTCGGGGGAGGGCCGGTGAACGACGTTTTGTCTGGAGATGCAGGCTGAATTCGACTTGGATCACGCGTCGTTATGCATCTCAAGTTCAGATTTGCTGTCAAATGGTGCCTCTACGTATTTACTGTAAGTGTGAACGCTTGAGATGGCTTGCAAATTTGCAGAATTAAGTTTTGAGACATGAGGCTTTCTCTTTGAGTTTCAGAGGTCCTGGAACATTCAGCCCACTGCTGCCATGGTTGCCTAAACCCCGAAACCTCCAAGATGTCACAAGTGTAGTGCGGAAACAACCGAACGGTTGCAATTGAGAGAAGCTGGAAATAGCTTTATGTAGCATTTATGTAGGTTGACAGCTTAGCTTAGGCCCAACGAAGACCCTCGAAGAGTCCCATTCAAGCATATACCTCCCAAAACAAAGTAGGGCCCTTGTATACATCGTATGTACGTTCAGCCCGAATTCAGGTAAACATCGCGCACTTAGCCCAAAGGCCTCAACCTCATATCCTGTGCGCAAGGCTCCGAAAGTGGTCGAAAAGGTCAACATAGAAGACGCGTTCCAGGAGCAGCGCTTTGAGGGGTGTCTTGAAATCATCTTTGCTTCTTACAGACCCTTCAATAACACACCTCACATATCTGGGTAGTCCCCATACTAGCCCTCATGAGCCACTAGGGTTCGAGCGTTCTCTAAACAAGCCTAGTTAAGAATAGTGCCCGAGGTGGTAGTCGAACCCCTGATAAACTTTACTCTTCCTATGAATTTCTTGCATTGACCCTAGAGTTTGGGAGTGGTACAGGGGTCCATAGGGGAAACCAGAAATGCGGACCAGACAGGGTCGTTGTTGAAGATGTTGTTTGCCAAAGCCCTCAAGGAATATACAAGGTCTAGGCACATGCTTCGTAGGCTGAATCCAACAGTGTGGCTGTGTGAAATCGCCCGCAGACTTCTGCGTACGAGCACCTGGCAAAGTCCCAAAATCAGCATAATAGGTTTGGGGAATGGGTTATGAAGGTGAACATCTCAATAAAGAGCTGGTTGAGATGATGTTGAT
>CAJNIZ010042928.1:0-15996 GCA_905231905.1 Symbiodinium pilosum
ACTGTCTGATTGTCTGCTTTTCGGGTCTGACTGTCTGAGTGTCTGACTGTCTGCTATTCGGATCTGACTGTCTGACTGTCTGACTGTCTGCTACGCGGTTCGGGCCCCATGCCGCGACCTCAATCGAACTTCATCCACGTCCTGGAGCCAGAAATCCTTAAACCTTGAAACCCACCCATGGTCAACCCCTGGACCTTCAACCCTGCTAAAACCCTAACCCCCGAAACCCTAAACCACAAAGCCATTTTTCCTCTCCGGACACAGCTGGCTCCAAGCTCCAAATCGGGTATCGCGCTGCAAGCTCAGACGCTTCGGTGCCAGTTAGGAAGAACCTCAGAAGGGGCTCGCATGCCTGGGAGTTTGGGTTGCGAATTCGGGATTTAAGATTTCAGGTTCAGGTTTCCAGGAGCAACGATTTTTGGTTCAGGCTTCATGTGGTAAGCTTTTAAGGATGTTTTGGAACCTCTACTGTAGGGGTCGGAAGTCAGAGTTTGGAAGTATTTCGCCGGGCACTAGGTTGAGGTTGCTGTATATCGGTAGTCGTTACTTCAATGCAAAAGAAAATCCAGCCGGCTCTGGGAATGATTTGGATTTCAGCTGCAAGGTTTTAGTGTGTAAGTGTGTAGAGTTAGAAGAATGGGTGGAGAGTCAAGGGTTTAGGGCTTGGCTTTTAACCCTGATTGGTTGGGGTCTACGTCTTTTTGAAACTGAGATATGTGTCAATCTTGGAGGTGAGGCCGAAAAGGGAAGTCTCGCTTTTTTATTTGAGCGCGTAGGCTAACTCTTCTAGATCAAAGGACAAAGCATTCTGGGCCTAGATTGTCACCGCAAGACCCTGTAAACGCGAAGCATTTAATACCAAACCCTGAAGCTAACAACCCAAATGACTTCAACATTGGACCCGAGCCAACTCCCAAACCCTGTCACCCGAAACAGTAAAATCTGAACCCCGAAGCCCTTGAACCGTGAACAGTATTATTGAGACAGCCGCGTGCCACGGATTGGATCAAGGCGAAGAATGCCGGATTCCTCTTCAGGCCATCCCCCAACCGTGGTTCAGAGTTTAGGAAAAGTTCAGGATGGAGTTTGTGTTGGGGGTGGTGGGGGGGTCATTTGAAGGGCATAGACAGGTCTTAAGGGATTTGGACAAAGACTTCCAAAAAGAAGAAAATACATGGAAGCCCAGGACAGCAATCCTTGTAAATCCCTTTTGGGCTTTCACGCTTGTGTGTGAGCTGCATTGTTGGAAACTACAATTCAGTTGTTCAGTGCCTTGAAGGAGTCGGTCGGGAGTCCTCATTAGTGGAGAAAGAAGCTTGTGGTAATGCTTGTCGTGAATGCGGGAACAGGCATATATCTAGTCCGAGCACTACTTACTTTTGGGTAGGGCTCTTTGCTTGGAGTGGAGTCTGCCATGGGAACACGAGTTGGTCTTCTGCTGCGATACTAGCAGCTTGCTGTCAGCACACCTCTAAGTCCTGAACCCCAAACGCTGAACCCGAAACGGCCTACAACCTCCAATGTTGACCAACTTCCACAAACAGCAACTCCTAAGCCCTTAACCACCAAGCCTCCAAATACCTAGAGCTTAGCAGTCCTCATTTCGGATGAGCGCCACCCAGTGACCGTCGGTGCGGCTTCCTGGACCTTCGTAAAGCAAAAGTCCGGGTTGGCCTTGCTCAGAGCAGAGTGACGTTCAGGTTGTTACGCAAGCGGAACTAGAGTTTGAGCTTGGGGTTCAGGTCCTGGCTTTGAAGTTAAAGGCTCAAGATTCGGGGGGTGTGGGGGGAAGACGGAGGTAGGGGTGAGGGCTTGAGGCTTGCGGTGTATAGCTACATGGGCCGTGGCAAAAAGCAATCGCACCAGGCATCCAGGGAAGTCTCGCTACGGGGTGTTCATTGCCGTTCCAAGTATGCCAGAGCTAGCCATTCAAAAGCAGCTAAGGCACGCTTCCGCCAACAACATCCAGCCAGACCCCTCATGAATGACTGCCCGCTGAAAAGGGGCCATGAGGGTGAACGTCTAGGCAGGTAGTAGCAGGCACATCTACCGGAAGTTTTTTGGACGACGGGCATTGCATCAAAGTATGTTGGCATGAAAGCGCGCCGGTAGAGGCCGTTGAAGGAGACATGTCGTACAGGATTTAAAGAAATTCTAGAAAGACACTTCGATTGCGGCAGGGACGTACAGAAATGGGCATGGATCCCATGCCTAAGCCCGGACACCTGACACTCTAGAACCCCAACACCAAACATCAGCACAGCCTCAACCTCGCAGCTCTGAAACTCTCAACCAAAGAATCCTAAACCCCCCAAATTGATAACCCCAAGGCCCTAAAACCCTGAAGCTCCAGGATGCTTAGCCCGCGAAACTCTCAACAACTCTGGTTGCCGCACCTGTGTGGGAGCCATGGGCCCAGCTTTCGATCCACTCCCTGCCAGCATGGGGTTTTAGGGTCTAGGACGTTAGGCGTAGGATTTGAGCTTTTTCATTCAAGTGTGATGATGATGGCAAGATTTTCCTGGCAGCTCTTGTAGCAGCAACAATAACATGACAAGCGATGTGGTTGTGTAATGGTAGCAAGAGATAGTGCTTCGCAGTACGGGGCACTCAATGTTTGAAGTCGGGGATCCAGAGCTTGACTTTTTTTCTCCAAGGTGGACTCAAAGCAGATCGTCCTACCTTGAAACATTACTCCTCCAAAGCCTCCAGTTCCAAACCTCGGGACCTGTACCAGTTTGAAGGCTTGAGGTGTGGGGAAGGGTTGCATCATGAAGGTCAGTGACATCTTTTACAGAGGCATTAAGATAAGAATATACAGTAGGAGCCGAGAGAGGTGTGAAGACAGTGAATGTCAAGCAGGACGCGCTGAAGCGGATGGGATCGCAGCTTCATGTTAAATATGAAGGTTCCCAGGCTAGCCGTGACCATCAACATGATGGTGGCAGGGGTGATGACCATAGCGGCTGCAATCAAGACTATCTCTGCGCACAAAAACAATGATTCCCAGCATTACCGCTTGCAAAGATTGTTTTACACTGCTAGCCGCGTAATTCGTACTCTGAGATGAGATGTCTCGCATAAATCCTTTCATCAGGAAGAGGTGGAGGAGCGGGCAGGAGAAGGAGGAGGACAAGGACGAGCAGGAGGAGGAGGAGGAGGAGTACATTCGAAGCTCTGAGGCTGATTTCGTCTCTTGGCGCCTTTTGCGGACCACTAGCTGCATGGAGGGCTCGCACTCGCGCAGCATCGGAAGTGCACGCCTAAGGCAGACATTCAGCTTCCAGGGAGTAAATCTAATTCTGGGTTCTAGGTTGGGGTTAAGCATCTAAGCACAATGAAGGTAGCTGCTCTAGGTTTCAAGGCATGGAATCCGCGGTGGAGGCCGAGCAAGGAATCTTTTTCGACTTTGTAATTACCCGATCCAACAACCTCACTTGCCAATGCAAGTGCTGCTTTGCAGCCAGGAATCTTCACACAGCTTCCGTTGAAAGGGAACAAGGGAATGGTTCTAAGGATCCTTGTATGGGTAAGGGGTGGGATCATGTTTTTGGACCCATTCTTCATCTAAGTATCAAGAGCATAAGCGGCCCAACCCTAACCCTCAACCCCTCAACTCTGCCCCTTGCCCCTCCTACCCAAACCCTGGATCTGTAGGTTTCATGCTTTGTCCTTTACTTCCGAAAACCTACTGCTCCCAAAACACTCCCTCCAACACAAGGCTCCCGCTCCGGGTCACCAGACATACGGGCCTGGGCTTCAAGCGCATTGTGCAGTTCAGTCGGGCTAGGGAGAAGGCTGACGGCTTCTCGAGGCCCAGTAGGATTTTAATCACATCATCAAACTGTACGGTTGTTGGCGTGCGGTGCTGTTTCGAAGTATCAGATCCAACATTCAACGTCTTCGGGAAGGCCCTTTGTTTCTGACTGACATTCTCTGGGTTTGTCTAAGCTGCATCCTGGGGGCTTCAGTCACATCATGAAGGGCTTCTTGCAAGAGGAAATTGGTAAAACGAGCGGGCGAAGAGAAGTTCTAGCATGCTACTGTATGTACGATTGCTTGACATGAGCTCAATTGAAAGTAGAAGCTGAATGTCCACAACCTAGCCGACGGGGCCTAGACACAAATTTGGTCCAAGCTTCTATCTTTCCACTGTAACCGGATGCCTGTTTCTCTTTCCGCCTTCATCATCCCAATGCATTCTTCACGCATTGTCTGCATAACCCACCCCCCCCCATGATGAAGTTTCAAAATGCAACTTAGCCCCGGACGGCTCGACGGAGGCTCTCTGCCGCCACTTCACTGAGGGCCTGCACGAGAGATTTGAGTTTTGGGTTTGTAGGGGTAGGGTTCAAGGGTTCCGCAAGCATTGTGGAGGACTTACAAGAGAACCATGGGACTGAACAACCCAGAGGTTTCTCAGGGTATTGTGCCATGGAAATATGCCTTTTGTGGCGCTTTGGGATTTAGAGCTTCGGGGGCAAGGCTATGGGCAAGGACACAGTGTTTAGGCTTGAGGTTTTGGGATAAGGCTTTCACCAGTGTTTGCTCTTGAGGGCCTGTCATGCCGTTCTCTGATTGACACAACTTTGGGGGGTCTCGTGCTACAGGCACATGCGCGGGATCAACGCCAAACCTGTCCAAGCAACGACAGACCCAGCACAGTTGCATGTGGGGTATACATGGCTATTCCGTCGTGTTCGGTTCCTTCTCGTTAAGATTAAGCTGCAGCTAGACAACAAGGAAAGAAAGAGAGAAAAGAAAAAAAACAGCTGTCAACAAGTCAACACCAGAATGACAAAGCTCCACGAAAGGTTGCTCGGCGTAAAGCAAATAACTCCAATGCCAGCTCCTGCACCCCACATCCACATTAGCCGTGAGCCCAAAACCCTTCATGAGCCCCGCCTTCACCCTCACTTAAGTAAGCCTTCCAAAGCCCTAAATAAACCCTTCGGCCTCTCGCGGATCCTTTAAGTGGCCCAGGTCATCTGGGTGTCGCCTTGCTGAACATGTGTTGGAGACGTGCCAACATGGGAGTTTCTCAAAGATGGTGTCCTTCAACATCCCTGGGGATTCATGGGATTGAAAGGGATTCTGGCCGTCCTTGTTCAGGATTCCAGAAGGACTTGAGGAACTTCTGAGTTGTGCATTCGTCTGCGGGATCCATGTCATAAGAGTTGTAGTTATCAGGGCACATTCATGGGCTCAACAGCTGAGGACTTCGGGATATAGGTGAACGGGATCTTAGGATCCTGCGTGTGTAGTTGATGTGCCCGCTGCCGAGCTTCCATCTGCTTACTCTGCAAAGCATGGCCACAACCCTCCATGACTAGATAGTTAAGAGCTTTTGGAACACGAGCAGCAACAAATGATTTCGACAACAGCGAAACTACTGATGCGAAGGACACACCCTCCAGCCAAGAAACAGCGGAATGGCAATCGCGTAAAAACGTGTGAGACAATACTCCTGATAACGACAACCTACACTACCAGTCAACCCCACACCAGAGACTACAGAAGCACAATGCCATACTCACTCGTGCATGCGGACAACTGAGCATAGGTTGACAAAGTACAGATAAGGTTCTATGATAGCGGAACTACGCCCGGGACCCGACGTGCACAACAGAAAGCACAGTCAGGATCCAAAACCTACCTAGACCCTGAACACTAAAGGGACTAAAAAGAAGTAAAACCCTAAATGTAAAACCGAACAGCCTAAATCCAAAATTCAAGTCCTGTATCAACGCTTGACCCTCAGGGTGCCCGCGCATCGCCCTCTTGGCCGCAGCCTGCGTTGCGGCACCAGCAGCGCCCTGGCGGGCAGCGCGCACGCTTCGGAGGACGAAGGCCGTGTCCTGGTTAGGAAAGCTTTGCGGTCTAGGGTTTGGGGGCCATGTTGTAATTGCAGGGCTGCAGGACTTTGGGGGGCTCTAGGGCTTAGAACTTGAGGACTTTTAGGGTCAAGGTCTAGGACATTTGGGTTAGGCTTAGTGAGGGCCATCAAGATTTTCCGCAGGTTCGTGAGTTAGTGGATCAGCACCATGCAGTTGTTCATTGACCTACCGGGGTCTGCTAAGCGGGCCGGAGGAGCTTTCCCACCATTGAGCACCCAACTTGACGTTTGTTGGTTGCAGGCTGCTGCATTCAGGCACGAAGATACATGAGATTCGGCTGATTTTTGGCGGATGTCTATCTGGATTTATCTGCGCTAGGTCCAGAGTTCAAGGCACAGCGTGGGAGGATAACAGTTTGAGATGCAGACTGTACCAATTGCGCAGGCAACGCTGCTCAACCACCTCAACATCATTCAACAATGCTGCAAAAAAAAAACACTTTCTCAACGCGCAAGCAGGCCTGATAAACCTACTATGGAACCATGCATGATCTCCAAAGTACCACAATTCCTAAACACATGGCAAATACGATGGTGCAAGCTCTCGTGCTTACAGAAACCCATCCTCAAACTTAAAGCACTCAGACTTAGAACCGCGAAGGCCTTTGACTTTAAAGCTGGCCTTTGGAGATCCGAGGCCTACAGCAGACCAGACATGAACACCAACATACACAAGAAGAATGGTATTCAAACCTAAATCGCAATCCCTAGCCTGCACCTAATCCCCTGAACCCTGAACCCTGGACCTTAAAGTGTGTAAACCCCAAACTCAGACATCCATGGCCTTGTGACCCAGCTGCGAAGCCAAATGCTCGGGAGCCAGACCAAACCGATTCCTGAGGTCTGCGGAACTTGTTTTTTGGCTTCGTGTTTCTTGCTTGGGCTTTAGGCTAGATACTGGCAGACGCACTCTTGAATGGCTTTCAGGACTTGCACTGCCCGTTTAGATGGGGGCTTTACGCAGCACAATATTTGCTTGGGGGAGGGTACGGCTTTCGGATATGCGATTGGTGATTCGAGTTCCGGATCTCGGTGTGAAGGTCTAGGGCTTGGCTTCTTCAAAGTAGATTGACCCTCCCTCACATCATGGAATCCTTGCAGCCCTAGTCTTAAAGGGCTGTAGGACCCCAATTTAGGGTTTGGGGTTCCTGAGGTCCCAAAATGCGTCCTTGACATACCAAAGCCTTCAAGCCTATCGCTCCCTACACCCGAAACCCCGAAAACTCGAAGCTCCAAAAGCTTGCAACCCTACTAGGAGCCAGGGTCAAACGGCTCGGGTCTGCTCCCAGGCGAATTAACGCTGCACACGCCTCAGCCATGTGTAGCATTTAGAAATTATGTTTAGGGTTTGGGTTACGAGGATTTTGGTTCACGGTTAGACGTCTCAAGTTCAGGGTAGAGATTGGAACGGTCCAGGTTTTATTGGGTAGTGTTGCTTTCAGGGCAGGGAATTTCTGGCTTAAGGTTAGAATGGGTTAGAAATTGAGGCGTTTGGGTGCAAGGAGGATACAACACATGACCGGGTGTGGAACCTGACAAGAAGCCCTAAAACAACTTTTAACGGGGCCTTGCAGGCAGGTCAGGTTGGCAGACGAGGTCTAGCACAACCTGAAACCTGAACGGGCAAATGCTGAAGTCCAAAAATCCCATGGTCCACATCCTAGATCCGCAAAAACATACTGAATCCTCAGGATCTCAACCCTGAAACCATAGCCTGAACCCTGATGAAACCCAATGCACCCCAATGCTGCCCCAACTATCCCCAACTCTGACACCATGAAGCTTAAACCTGCCATGAACATTCACGGGAACAATACTGATGGAACTACCAGCAAAAGCCAACATGCCTTTCAACAAGTTGTTCCTGCTTGCTTGTGTATGTATCATATATATATTCATTTATCTGTACCTTAATTTATGTGCTTCTTCTGCATATCTTGCTCTCTCGCTCTGTCTCACTCCTAGGTGGCAGTTTATTTGCACGCATCAGGGCAACACCGAAATCAAAAGGCCCGAAGAGCTAAGTTATTACCATCCTGGGTAATGCCGTTACAAAACACTACTGACTAGCGCATTCCTGTGGCCTGTAAGATTGAAACTGGTATAACCTTGTCATAGCTTGAATATTCCTACCATCAACTCTACGCATCGCACGCTCGACCCCTAAACCCAAGACCCTAACCCCAAACCCCAAACGTTAACCCTCTAAACATTACCCCAGCAATTTCTAAAGCATTTGCTCGAATGGTTTCCTCCCTCTTCATTTTCTCCCTCTAATGGTTAATGCCTGCCTCCGTGCGACCTGCCCTGGCTCCATGATGCCTCAGTGCACGGGCGGTTGGGGTTTGGGAATTGCGTGTTCACGTGTTACGAGCGCAGGTTGTAAGGTTCATACGTTTAGCGGTTTAAGATGGGGTCTGGGGCCTAAGGCTGTGGAGCTCACCGCGGGCGAATTGAGTTGCACGATTTGGTGTTTATGGAAATATTCAGGGCTTAGGGTGGAATCGGGGTTTGGATTCTCCGTTGTGCAGGCCCAGCGTAGTCGTATGACATGTGTTAACTTGTAAGTTGCTACTCGGCTACTAGCACCGATAAGGTCTTGGGGAGAGATTGAAGTTAGAGGGATCACGGTGAGATTGCGAAGGAATGATGTAGTTTGGGGGTTTGGTAGGACTGAGGGGCAGGGCTTTCAGACTTTGAACGTATATATGTGGGTTAAGGACGTCCTGCTGCTGCTTCCTAGACACATGTATGCGAGTGCTTGGAAAATGGGGAGGGCTGAAGTTGAACAGGCAGGGTTTTGGGGGGTTGCGATCTGACGATGCGCATTTCCAGGATCTTAAGATGATAGGGTTAGGAAGTTATGGGGCGCGTGTTTGGCTAACAAGACTCCCCAATCAACCTGGGTTTTGAAAAGGCCAAATTTCACCACTTCGTTGCCGAAGAAATTTTCATAGCCCACTGCTGACGGAGGACACTCAGTCCACCACATACCTTTGGCATCACACGTCGCACATGCAAAACTCCAAATTCGCGTAGGTAAAACATTTTGGAAAACTAAATACAGAAGCTGAACCCATGCGGAAGAAAGACTCTTCTGAGCCGGCAAAGAGCTGCTGGGCTGGTAAAGAGCTGCTGGGCTTGTTTGTCCTGGGAACCTTTTGCAATAAATGTATCTCAAAACCAGAAGAACTGCGAGAGGTCTGGCACGCAACGGGAACATGATCAGGACGTTAAGCAGCCCCTACAACCGTAAGTTTCAAAAGTCCGAAGACTAGCCGTGCTGGGACAGACTCGCAAGAAGACTAAACTCCAATCCCTTTAGACGTGAGACAACACACGCCCTCGCAGTGCAGTGCATTTTTCAACCAGCTTGCCAACTCATGGCTGAACTCGGATGCACATTGGCGCGGGGTCCAATCAGTGGGGTCCATCCAGTCAAATCCTGGTGTTCACGCAAATTATCATGCTCCGTCCCTTCCCACGTCTTGCGCATGCCTGGTACTCGGACTACCGCCCTCCTCATGCCGCACGCTCACTTGATCCGCGTCCACACAGAGGTTGAAAGCCTTGAGAAGGCACGGAATTTTACGGAATTTTTGCTCCTCTTGAGGATCCTAGAGATGTTGAAGCCTGGACTGTTCGTTACAAAGGCCAACAATAACAGTGGCCGTGCGAATCGTAGAAGTCAAAACTGAATCGTAATCGGATGGCCCGTGACAAACAAAGCTCAAGCTTCCCTGACCCCTGGTGCGGAGATCAATACCCCATGTCTCGCCAGCACATCTCAGACATTGATCTGCTTAGGGGCAGATTCTGCGGCGATTTATGGACAACAGCAATACAGCGTGATCCCATGTAAACAATGCGGGCGTAAATGTTCCAACATTTTGAGACCAAGGCTCACTCACGTATGTGGCCAGGCAGACGTCAGAATAGAGTCTCGACATAATTCGATGCGCATTCATAGCGTCAGCTTGACCCGAAGGCCTTGTCATGGCACATCTTGGCACACCTTCTCAAAATAAACCCCGCAATGACCCACAACTTCTGTGGGACACAGGAGCTCATGTGTCTTCGAAGCCCCTATTGTTTTTCAGGCCCGCTACGAGACAGATTGAAGCTGAAGGTTCGTCCCACCCTTCGGAGCTTTGCTTCATGCCCTAAGCTTTCGCCTAGCTGATTGCGACACAGCAGTTGCCAGAACTCTCCGTCGCACATCAATAGTAGGACGAGGCCCTCCGAACTCCAACACCCCGTTGCCACCTGCCTTCTCGTGTTGTCCGGCCGCACTACTCAGGTTTTCATCAGTGCAGGTCCACAACGATAAAAATCCGTCTCAAATGCTTTTGAATATGGCAATATGAGAAATGCATTGCAAAAGCACTACCACATAACGGTCCTAGCAACTTCCGTAGGAAGTGAGTCCAACTCATCAAACGCATCAACCAAGGCCAAAGTGTGCCTGGGCACTGCTGAGAACGTGGCATTGGCAAACTAGGCAGTAGGCAGGTCACCACTGCGTGCCAAGATGCGGTGGGTGCCGCAATGTCAAGAATGGGATGCATTGTCACGGGCTGGTGCCAAGGCACGGACGTAAAAAATGTAAACGAAGTCGAGCACTGCCTAAGCTGTGTTCAAAAATTCAGGGCACGGACAATGAAGCTTGAGCTTGGCACCACTGCTAATTGAGATACCGACAACCTGCATCGGAAAACTTCGAGGTTGGCGCTGAAGCTCCTCCCGAAGCATCCACATGGACCTAAAAACGAGGCTCAACAGTCTTCTGAAGTAAGCTGCAACGGGTCAATCCAATACCCGGCGTGCTTACGGGCCTCATACATGATGACATCTGCAGGGCTGCCGCCTGTTGCAGCATCCGTCACCAGTGGATCGCAACACACGGAGAAAGGAGGGTTAGCCCCTGAGTTTCGAACCATCGAGCGACCGATCGAGGTCCTAACTAAAGGGGTTTCAGCACCTGGTAATAAGAATGGGAATCGTAAGAAGAGAATAGTGGCAACGACATGTTCCTGCTAGAATAATCATGGAACGCATGTACTGACATGTCCGCACTGTCAAGACATGTATGCACCGTATGTTCGAATCAAGTAACGGAATATGTGCGACAAGAATTGCATGGACTGCATAGAACCAAGTCACAGTTGAAACTTGAAACCAGGTCACGGCTGAAACCGAGTCACGGCTGAAAATATTTGCTTTCAGACGGCTTCCATCATTATCGCAAAAGGACCACATGTCATCACATGTCATGCCCAAGCGCCCAGAAAATTGTATGTATGGGAAAACAAATCGTGGTCACAAGCTGCACCCGAAGGTACCCATGCCGACCGTTGTGCAGGCACAGAAGTGTACGTCTACACTTCCATCCACCTAAGCTTCGTAGCTTCGTTGGCATGGCTAGGAGCGAAGGCGCCATGCCCCCTGCGATCCTGTAAAATGGGCATCGAAAAGAAACCCTTTGAATTGGCCACAGGGTGTACAAACACACACATACACACACCCGCGCGTGCGCGCACACACACACACACACACTCATAGTTTGTGCACAAAACCTTTTCAGCTTCCCGCTACAGCTGGGCAAGTGGTTAAATGCAACAAGAACGGATCAACACACGGTGCTTCTGTGAACCTTTGGGATGGCTTAAACTCCTCTTTCATCTTTTGATCGGAAGCACAATCCGAAGCGTAGACCACGTTCCCGAAAGGGAGAACCCTGCGCTCTCCAAAAAGCACAACCTAAAATCATCTCCACAACTTTCTACCACCTAAGGCCTTTTGGGTCTCGTAAACCCTAGCCCGTGGACCCTCATTGCTAACGCCGAGACCCATAAAAAGAGGTTGCTCTAGTTGCTTTATGTCCCTCTAATTCTGAAAACCCGAAACCTGAACCCTAGGCACTACTCCAGGCGGTGAGGTGCAGAGGTGTATCATCCCGCTCGTCTCCGGCAAAGAGAAGTGGCCGGCAAGCTGCAGGCATAAGAGGTCAAGGTTTAGGGTCTGGGGCTCTTTCTCCAGGTCGTTTCAGGAAGACTCTTGGTGGAGATGTCAGGTCAATGACGATGAATGCTGAAGGCTTACGGTGCCAACTATGGTTCAATCCCTGCATCCACATGAGACTAGCAGCTGGTGTCTTTCAACTTCAGGTTCCCTATAGAGCCTCAATGCAGTTCTGATACTGTCGCAATATATACACACATGTATTTATGTATTTATGTATCAGAGAAAACAAAGACCCATCTAAAGACTCCACCGACCTGTCGTGCTTTCATAGGAACGGCAGGAATGATAAGCGACGAGCGATGACAGACTTCTGTCACCAAGGGCTTCTTGCGAATGTTAGAAAAATCGCATGTGCAAGGCTCTAGCAGCGAAGATTCAGCGCTTCAGGTTCCGAGCTTGGGAGTGAAAGCTCTTGGGGGCGAAGCGTTGCTCACGCGGTGATCGCGTGACATTCCCCCAGGCCTTCATAGTTGCAGAAAACCCTGAACCCAGGAACTTCTGAGCAGGACAGCGAACAAAAAGTTGATCTTGCTGACGAGCTCACAGCCAAAATCGTGAACACCAAAACTCGAACCCCTGA
The DNA here is from genome assembly GCA_905231905.1 of Symbiodinium pilosum. Taxonomy (NCBI): domain Eukaryota; class Dinophyceae; order Suessiales; family Symbiodiniaceae; genus Symbiodinium; species Symbiodinium pilosum. The sequence continues at coordinate 12,501 of CAJNIZ010042928.1, forward strand.
ACCCTAACACTTAAACCCATAAAATCTGTAAATCACCAAACCAGGACTTTGAGCCCCAAAGGGCCAATCCTTCGAGCCTTTGTCCGCGCCACAGTTCTCCAGCCAGGAGACCTGCCGACCCCAAACCCTCTAAACCCGACCCCTGAATCCCTAAACTGTGAGCTTCGAGTTTTCATTCCTTCAAACGCTCTCAGAGCGGAATGAGAGGACGAATTACTTCATCCCAGATATCCCAACGAAGCACCTCAACCCCTGAACTCTTGAAAAACTGGCCCCTGAAACCCCAAGGGACCCGTAGAACCTATAGATCATTATTCGAGGTTCCCCTTGGAGTCTAAAGATTGTACAAGGACGGACCTGTGGGAGATCAGATATTAGGTCTTCATGTGGAATCCTTTGAGTAAAGCTTATTTCGAGTTTCGGAAGCTCTAGAGGCAGGCTCCATTTCTTGGAAACTCACATGTAGGATTTTGGGATTTGTTTTTGAGGCACAGAGCGTCATCAAACTTATTGGCAGCTTGTTCTGGGGGTGTTTCCATCTGACCTAGACGCATGACAAGTTGGGAAGGAATGCAAGAACTTATTAGAAAGGTCGGTCAAATTTCTACACTGAGACGATGGTTGAAGAAAATCTGTCCCTCGCTCTGTACACTTCACAAGGTAGTCTCAGCTCCCGTATCCGCTACCCACCTCGAACTAACCTGCAAAAGCCGGCATCCAATGACCCCAAAGCACTCCAAGACAAAAGGTTAAAACTTCTGATTCAATACAAACCCGCAGGCCCTAAACCCCCACCACAAACACTCAACATACCCCCTTCCAACTACAACATCTACAGTACCCTTCAAACCTCAAACCTCCCAACACCTCCCCAACACTCCACCAAAGTACCCCCAATTTCAGCAAAGACTAAGACTCCACCCCGCCTCGTTGCCGGCCGCAGCCCTGTGAGCCGCATGGGCGGCCACGGTGACCTCCGGCTGCCCGTCTGCCTGGGGAAAGCTTTGCGGAATATCAAAGGTTTGTGGGTGAGTGGTTTATGTGTCTACTGGTTAAATTGTTTGGCATTCTTTTGTTTGGCGGTTTTTGGATTCAAGGGCTGAGGGTTAGGGTTTGGTTTTGGGGGTTCAGTCTGTGCGGTCTGCGGTTTGGGAATAAAAGCTTGGTGTCTAGGGCATCGTGGCCTTGAGGTGGGGCCTGACTGTTGCTGGCCCCTCCGCGCTTTAGGTAAAGCCTGCAAGCAAAGCAAGTGACCTAAGATAAGCGCAGGGAACAGAAGCCCTTTGGACAAAAGGCTGAAGGCTTGCTTTTAACTTGTTTCAAGGCAGACGCAAACTGCGAGTGACAACCTGGCCTGTTGACCCAGTAGGTATGCGAAATCCCGATTGAAAAAGGAACAGTCAGGACCCAAAAAGAGTCCCCGCGGTGTCGCACTATGTAGGGAATAAGTCTGCATCATATGAGGGACCAGGGAAACCTGTAACTAAGTTGAACCAGAAATTATGAACTCTTCCCGCACAACTCGTCCCTAAACTCCAATCCTTCACATCACATCACATCACATCACATCACATCACCAAAGCCCTGAACCCATCCCTCAACCCTTTACACGTAGCCAGCCGCCCGCTGCCCCGGCCTTCCGAAAACTTTCTAACGCCGCTCGCAGCTGAGGGTTACGGCCCTCCGGACGCTGGAGCAACCTGGGCGTACGTTTCAGGATTCAAGCTTTTTGGGTGATCATAAAAAATGGATCTGGGGTAGAAGAACAAGAACCTTGGGGTCGGGGAGAGTGGAGATGACAATAACCAACAGCCAGGGCACACGGCAGTCTGGGAGTACCGCCGGTGCAATTTCAGCTCCTGCCAAGTTCCTATGTAAAGGTGTGGCGCACTTCAAGTAGGATCCAGGGTTTTGCATTTAGGGAAGCGCTCCGGCTAGGGTATGGAGATCCGGGTTCTGTAGACTCTGGACTCTCTGGAGCTCTTGTGGGTGAAAGAAAGGTGAATAGCAAGCTGGCATTCAGAAAGAGGAGGATTTTTTCGGACGGTGTTACTACTGCATACATCCCAGCCCGGCCTTCAGTCTTGCGATCTGATGCCCCAAGCGCGCTTGATCAGGAATAAGAGAGAAGGCAGGCATAAACTCAAATCATTGCCCAAATCTCTCAAAATTCTCATCCCTCTGCTCAGACTCACATCTCAAACTCCAAAACTCTCCATCCGTGAACACCTGGGAGAGATGGTAGAGGAAGCCCAGGACGACAGCAGCAGAGATCACAGCAGTAAAGGTGTACCTGGGCCGAGAATGGGCTAAGTTTAGGGCTTCCAGTAAAAGGTATGGGAGCAAAGTTCAGGGCTGGTTTGTAAAATCAGGATGCCTCCAACATGGCGCGGCTTCTGCAATTCTCGAAGCGTTTTTCTGCCGTACCAACTGGCTTCCCATGTAAATTCACAGTGGCTATGTCCTGAGACACATTTTCCGCATCCAAGCATACCTTCAAGCGAAGTACTTCTTACAGAAAACCGCTGTTGATGGAAGAAATCTTTCACAACCGTCCTAGGATGTGACATGCCTCGGGTATCGCAGGATTTCTTGCATCTCAATGTGTAAGAATGTAAGGATCGAAGCAGCTGGGCGGCCAAAGGTCAGTTTTACGTTGAGAAGGGGCCATCACCGGCACAACCCCACCACAAAGGCCCACACATGCATTACGCTGGGGTGCTGGGGATTGTCAGAAGAAGATGACAATCTTGGCAGATTGTGCGCAGACGGCAAAAGATTTCCTACACACGTGGCCCAAGTGGAGATCTAGGGGTTTCTAGCACGTGGAAGCCCCACAGCAAGGATGATGAGAATTGCTTCTTGTCGTTTTTGAACATGGGTGAGTCCGGGGACCCTTAAGTTCAACCCGTTTAAGAAAAGCCAAGACCTGAGCTCTGACTGCAGAGCAAAATGAAGCCAGCATAGGCTGTTCACTCTCGACTGCACATGCCTGTTTAGGTACCACTAACTGGAGTGCTTAAGAGGTTCATGAGGCTGAGTACTCCAAAGCACAATGCAGAACACTTCAAATCTGAATCCTTCTTTCTGGATCACGAACCCCCTTAGATCCTTCTGCAGCCACAGCACACCACCTCGGATGGAAGCCCCACAACCGGCCTGGGTGTCTCTGAACACGGGTTCGGTTGGTTTGAGGTCTATGCCAGCTGGCTGACCGCAAATTGCTGTGTTGTCGCGCATCCTGCTACTGCAGATGTGCCAGTTCGTGGGACTTATCTTAAAACTTAAAACATCCACTCCATGACACGCCAAAGCCTGGTTACACTTCAGCTTTTTGGGCTTGTCGTATCAATTCCAGGAATGAGCTCGTAAGGTGCGTGTGTGTGCGTGTGCGTGTGCGTGTGCGTGTGCGTGTGCGTGTGCGTGTGTGTGGAGCCCCAAGCTCTAAATCAACATGGCAGTTCCCTTTTTTCCATTCCCCACTGTACCCTGACAT